>CAKAJA020000731.1:0-64415 GCA_916610235.2 Lasioglossum morio | reverse complement strand
TTATGCGTTATGCGTTATGCGTTATGCGTTATGCGTTATGCGTTATGCGTTATGCGTTATGCGTTATGCGTTATGCGTTATGCGTTATGCGTTATGCGTTATGCGTTATGCGTTATGCGTTATGCGTTATGCGTTATGCGTTATGCGTTATGCGTTATGCGTTATGCGTTATGCGTTATGCGTTATGGGTTATGCGTTATGCGTTATGCGATATGCGTTATGCGTTATACGTTATGCTTTATGCTTTATGCGTTATGCGTTATGCGTTATGAGTGATCCGACATGCGTTATGCGTTATGGGTTATGCGTTATGCGTTATGCGTTTTGCGATATGCGTTGTGCGTTATGCGTTATGCGTTATGCGTTATGCGTTATGCGTTATGCGTTATGCGTTATGCGTTATGCGTTATGCGTTATGCCTTATGCATTTTGAGTTATGCGCCATGCGTTTTGCGTTATGCGTTATGCGTTATGCGATATGCGTTGTGCGTTGTGCGTTATGCGTTATGCGTTATGCGTTATGCGTTATGCGTTATGCGTTATGCGTTATGCGTTATGCGTTATGCGTTATGCGTTATGCGTTATGCGTTATGCGTTATGCGTTATGCGTTATGCGATATGCGTTGTGTGTTATGCGTTATGCGTTATGCGTTATGCGTTATGCATTTTGAGTTATGCGCCATGCGTTATGCGTTATGCGATATGCGTTGTGCGTTATGCGTTATGCGTTATGCGTTATGCGTTATGCGTTATGCGTTATGCGTTATGCGTTATGCGTTATGCGTTATGCGTTATGCATTTTGAGTTATGCGCCATGCGTTATGCGTTATGCGTTATGCGTTATGCGATATGCGTTGTGCGTTATGCGTTATGCGTGATCCGTTATGCGTTAAGCATTATGCGTTTTGCTGTATTCGTTATGCGTTGTGCGTTATACGTTTGCGTTATGCGTTATGCGTTATGCATTTTGAGTTATGCGCCATGCGTTATGCGTTATGCGTTATGCGTTATGCGATATGCGTTGTGCGTTATGCGTTATGCGTTATGCGTTATGCGTTATGCGTTATGCATTTTGAGGTATGCGCCATGCGTTATGCGTTATGCGTTATGCGTTATGCGATATGCGTTGTGCGTTATGCGTTATGCGATATGCGTTGTGCGTTATGCGTTATGCGTTATGCGTTATGCGTTATGCGTTATGCGTTATGCGTTATGCGTTATGCATTTTGAGTTATGCGCCATGCGTTTTGCGTTATGCGTTATGCGTTATGCGTTATGCGATATGCGTTGTGCGTTATGCGTTATGCGTTATGCGTTATGCGTTATGCGTTATGCGTTATGCGTTATGCGTTATGCGTTATGCGTTATGCGTTATGCGTTATGCGTTATGCGTTATGCGTTATGCGTTATGCGTTATGCGTTATGCGTTATGCGTTATGCGTTATGGGTTATGCGTTATGCGTTATGCGATATGCGTTATGCGTTATACGTTATGCTTTATGCTTTATGCGTTATGCGTTATGCGTTATGAGTGATCCGACATGCGTTATGCGTTATGCGTTATGCGTTATGCGTTATGCGTTATGTGTTATGCGTTATGCGTTATGCGTTATGCGTTATGCGTTATGCGTTATGCGTTATGCGTTATGCGTTATGCGTTATGCGTTATGCGTTATGCGTTATGCGTTATGCGTTATGCGTTATGAGTGATCCGACATGCGTTATGCGTTATGGGTTATGCGTTATGCGTTATGCGTTTTGCGTTATACGTTATGCGATATGCGTTGTGCGTTATGCGTTATGCATTATGCGTTATGCGTTATGCGTTATGCGTTATGCGTTATGCGTTATGCGTTATGCGTTATGCGTTATGCGTTATGCGTTATGCGTTATGCGTTATGCGTTATGCGTTATGCGTTATGCGTTATGCGTTATGCGTTATGCGATATGCGTTATGCGTTATGCGTTATGCGTTATGCGTTATGCGTTATGCGTTATGCGTTATGGGTTATGCGTTATGCGTTATGCGATATGCGTTATGCGTTATACGTTATGCTTTATGCTTTATGCGTTATGCGTTATGCGTTATGAGTGATCCGACATGCGTTATGCGTTATGCGTTATGCGTTATGCGTTATGCGTTATGTGTTATGCGTTATGCGTTATGCGTTATGCGTTATGCGTTATGCGGTATGCGTTATGTGTTATGCATTATGCGTTATGCGTTATGCCTGATCCGTAAGGCGTTATGCGTTATGCGTTATGCGTTATGCGTTATGCGTTATGCGTTATGCGTTATGCGTTATGTGTTATGCATTATGCGTTATGCGTTATGCCTGATCCGTTAGGCGTTATGCGTTATGCGTTATGCGTTATGCGTTATGCGTTATGCGTTATGCGTTATGCGTTATGCGTTATGCGTTATGCGTTATGCGTTATGCGTTATGCGTTATGCGTTATGCGTTATGCGTTATGCGTTATGCGTTATGCGTTATGCGTTATGCGTTATGGGTTATGCGTTATGCGTTATGCGATATGCGTTATGCGTTATACGTTATGCTTTATGCTTTATGCGTTATGCGTTATGCGTTATGAGTGATCCGACATGCGTTATGCGTTATGGGTTATGCGTTATGCGTTATGCGTTTTGCGTTATACGTTATGCGATATGCGTTGTGCGTTATGCGTTATGCGTTATGCGTTATGCGTTATGCGTTATGCGTTATGCGTTATGCGTTATGCGTTATGCGTTATACGTTGTACGTTATGCGTTATGCGTTATGGGTTATGCGTTATGCGTTATGCGTTATGCGTTATGCGTTATGCGTTATGCGTTATGCGTTATGCGATATGCGTTGTGCGTTATGCGTTATGCGTTATGCGTTATGCGTTATGCATTTTGAGTTATGCGCCATGCGTTATGCGTTATGCGATATGCGTTGTGCGTTATGCGTTATGCGTTATGCGTTATGCGTTATGCGTTATGCGTTATGCGTTATGCATTTTGAGTTATGCGCCATGCGTTATGCGTTATGCGTTATGCGTTATGCGATATGCGTTGTGCGTTATGCGTTATGCGTGATCCGTTATGCGTTAAGCATTATGCGTTTTGCTGTATTCGTTATGCGTTGTGCGTTATACGTTTGCGTTATGCGTTATGCGTTATGCATTTTGAGTTATGCGCCATGCGTTATGCGTTATGCGTTATGCGTTATGCGATATGCGTTGTGCGTTATGCGTTATGCGTTATGCGTTATGCGTTATGCGTTATGCATTTTGAGGTATGCGCCATGCGTTATGCGTTATGCGTTATGCGTTATGCGATATGCGTTGTGCGTTATGCGTTATGCGATATGCGTTGTGCGTTATGCGTTATGCGTTATGCGTTATGCGTTATGCGTTATGCGTTATGCGTTATGCGTTATGCGTTATGCATTTTGAGTTATGCGCCATGCGTTTTGCGTTATGCGTTATGCGTTATGCGTTATGCGATATGCGTTGTGCGTTATGCGTTATGCGTTATGCGTTATGCGTTATGCGTTATGCGTTATGCGTTATGCGTTATGCGTTATGCGTTATGCGTTATGCGTTATGCGTTATGCGTTATGCGTTATGCGTTATGCGTTATGCGTTATGCGTTATGCGTTATGCGTTATGCGTTATGCGTTATGGGTTATGCGTTATGCGTTATGCGATATGCGTTATGCGTTATTCGTTATGCTTTATGCTTTATGCGTTATGCGTTATGCGTTATGAGTGATCCGACATGCGTTATGCGTTATGCGTTATGCGTTATGCGTTATGCGTTATGTGTTATGCGTTATGCGTTATGCGTTATGCGTTATGCGTTATGCGGTATGCGTTATGTGTTATGCATTATGCGTTATGCGTTATGCCTGATAGGTAAGGCGTTATGCGTTATGCGTTATGCGTTATGCGTTATGCGTTATGCGTTATGCGTTATGCGTTATGTGTTATGCATTATGCGTTATGCGTTATGCCTGATCCGTTAGGCGTTATGCGTTATGCGTTATGCGTTATGCGTTATGCGTTATGCGTTATGCGTTATGCGTTATGCGTTATGCGTTATGCGTTATGCGTTATGCGTTATGCGTTATGCGTTATGCGTTATGCGTTATGCGTTATGCGTTATGGGTTATGCGTTATGCGTTATGCGATATGCGTTATGCGTTATACGTTATGCTTTATGCTTTATGCGTTATGCGTTATGCGTTATGAGTGATCCGACATGCGTTATGCGTTATGAGTGATCCGACATGCGTTATGCGTTATGCGTTATGCGTTATGCGTTATGCGTTATGTGTTATGCGTTATGCGTTATGCGTTATGCGTTATGCGTTATGCGGTATGCGTTATGTGTTATGCATTATGCGTTATGCGTTATGCCTGATCCGTAAGGCGTTATGCGTTATGCGTTATGCGTTATGCGTTATGCGTTATGCGTTATGCGTTATGCGTTATGCGTTATGGGTTATGCGTTATGCGTTATGCGTTATGCGTTATGCGGTATGCGTTATGTGTTATGCATTATGCGTTATGCGTTATGCCTGATCCGTAAGGCGTTATGCGTTATGCGTTATGCGTTATGCGTTATGCGTTATGCGTTATGCGTTATGCGTTATGCGGTATGCGTTATGTGTTATGCATTATGCGTTATGCGTTATGCCTGATCCGTAAGGCGTTATGCGTTATGCGTTATGCGTTATGCGTTATGCGTTATGCGTTATGCGTTATGCGATATGCGTTATGCGTTATTCGTTATGCATTATGCGTTATGCGTTATGCGTTATGCGTTATACGGTATGCGTTATGCGTTATGCGTTATGCGTTATGCTCTATACGTTATGCGTTATGCGTTATGCGTGATCCGTTATGTGTTAGGCGATATACGTTTTGCGGTATTCGTTATGCGTTATGCGTTATGCGTTATCCGTTGTTCGTTATGCGTTGTGCTTTATACGTTTGCGTTATGCATTATGCGTTATGCGTTATACGGTATGCGTTATGCGTTATACGTTATGCGTTATGCGTTATGCGATAAGCGTTATGCGTTATGCCTGATCCGTAAGGCGTTATGCGTTATGCGTTATGCGTTATGCGTTATGCGTTATGCGTTATGCGTTATGCGTTATGCGTTATGCGTTATGTGTTATGCATTATGCGTTATGCGTTATGCCTGATCCGTTAGGCGTTATGCGTTATGCGTTATGCGTTATGCGTTATGCGTTATGCGTTATGCGTTATGCGTTATGCGTTATGCGTTATGCGTTATGCGTTATGCGTTATGTGTTATGCGTTATGCGTTATGCGTTATGCGTTATGCGTTATGGGTTATGCGTTATGCGTTATGCGATATGCGTTATGCGTTATACGTTATGCTTTATGCTTTATGCTTTATGCGTTATGCGTTATGCGTTATGAGTGATCCGACATGCGTTATGCGTTATGGGTTATGCGTTATGCGTTATGCGTTTTGCGTTATACGTTATGCGATATGCGTTGTGCGTTATGCGTTATGCGTTATGCGTTATGCGTTATGCGTTATGCGTTATGCGTTATGCGTTATGCGTTATGCGTTATGCGTTATGCGTTATGCGTTATGCGTTATGCGTTATGCGTTATGCATTTTGAGTTATGCGTTATGCGTTATGCGATATGCGTTGTGCGTTATGCGTTATGCGTTATGCGTTATGCCGTATGCGTTATGCGTTATGCGTTATGCGTTATGCATTTTGCGTTATGCGCCATGCGTTATGCGTTATGCGTTATGCGTTATGCGTTATACGTTGTACGTTATGCGTTATGCGTTATGTTTTATGCGATATGCGTTATGCGTTATCCGTTATGCATTATGCGTTATGCGTTATGCGTTATGCGTTATACGGTATGCGTTATGCGTTATGCGTTATGCGTTATGCTCTATACGTTATGCGTTATGCGTTATGCGTGATCCGTTATGTGTTAGGCGATATACGTTTTGCGGTATTCGTTATGCGTTATGCGTTATGCGTTATCCGTTGTTCGTTATGCGTTGTGCGTTATACGTTTGCGTTATGCATTATGCGTTATGCGTTATACGGTATGCGTTATGCGTTATACGTTATGCGTTATGCGTTATGCGATAAGCGTTATGCGTTATGCGTTAAGCATTATGCTTTATGCGTTATGCGTTATGAGATACACGTTATGCGTTATTCGATATGCGTTATGCGTTATGCGTTATGCGTTATGCGTGATCCGTTATGCGTTAAGCATTATGCGTTTTGCTGTATTCGTTATGCGTTGTGCGTTATACGTTTGCGTTATGCGTTATGCGTTATGCGTTATGCATTTTGAGTTGTGCGCCATGCGTTATGCGATATGCGTTGTGCGTTATGCGTTATGCGTTATGCGTTATGCGTTATGCGTTATGCGTTATGCGTTATGCATTTTGAGTTATGCGCCATGCGTTATGCGTTATGCGTTATGCGTTATGCGATATGCGTTGTGCGTTATGCGTTATGCGTGATCCGTTATGCGTTAAGCATTATGCGTTTTGCTGTATTCGTTATGCGTTGTGCGTTATACGTTTGCGTTATGCGTTATGCGTTATGCGTTATGCATTTTGAGTTATGCGCCATGCGTTATGCGTTATGCGTTATGCGATATGCGTTGTGCGTTATGCGTTATGCGTTATGCGATATGCGTTATGCGTTATGCGTTATGCGTTATGCGTTATGCGTCATGCGTTATGCGTTATGCGTTATGCGTTATGCGTTATGCGTTATGCGTTATGCGTTATGCGTTATGCGTTATGCGTTATGCGTTATACGGTATGCGTTATGCGTTATGCGTTATGCGTTATGCGTTATGCGTTATGCTCTATACGTTATGCGTTATGCGTTATGCGTGATCCGTTATGTGTTAGGCGATATACGTTTTGCGGTATTCGTTATGCGTTATGCGTGATGCGTTATCCGTTGTTCGTTATGCGTTATGCGTTGTGCGTTATACGTTTGCGTTATGCATTATGCGTTATGCGTTATGCGGTATGCGTTATGCGTTATACGTCATGCGTTATGCGTTATGCGATAAGCGTTATGCGTTATGCGTTAAGCATTATGCTTTATGCGTTATGCGTTATGAGTTACACGTTATGCGTTATTCGATATGCGTTATGCGTTATGCGTTATGCGTTATGCGTTATGCGTGATCCGCTATGCGTTTTGCTGTATTCGTTATGCGTTGTGCGTTATACGTTTGCGTTATGCGTTATGCGTTATGCGTTATGCGTTATGCGTTATGCATTTTGAGTTATGCGCCATGCGTTATGCGTTATGCGATATGCGTTGTGCGTTATGCGTTATGCGTTATGCGTTATGCGTTATGCGTTATGCGTTATGCGTTATGCGTTATGCGTTATGCGTTATGCGTTATGCGTTATGCATTTTGAGTTATGCGCCATGCGTTATGCGTTATGCGTTATGCGTTATGCGATATGCGTTGTGCGTTATGCGTTATGCGTGATCCGTTATGCGTTAAGCATTATGCGTTATGCTGTATTCGTTATGCGTTGTGCGTTATACGTTTGCGTTATGCGTTATGCGTTATGCATTTTGAGTTATGCGCCATGCGTTATGCGTTATGCGTTATGCGTTATGCGATATGCGTTGTGCGTTATGCGTTATGCGTTATGCGTTATGCGTTATGCGTTATGCGTTATGCGTTATGCATTTTGAGTTATGCGCCATGCGTTTTGCGTTATGCGTTATGCGTTATGCGATATGCGTTGTGCGTTATGCGTTATGCGTTATGCGTTATGCGTTATGCGTTATGCGTTATGCGTTATGCGTTATGCGTTATGCGTTATGCGTTATGCGTTATGCGTTATGGGTTATGCGTTATGCGTTATGCGATATGCGTTATGCGTTATACGTTATGCTTTATGCTTTATGCGTTATGCGTTATGCGTTATGAGTGATCCGACATGCGTTATGCGTTATGCGTTATGCGTTATGCGTTATGCGTTATGCGTTATGCGTTATGCGTTATGTGTTATGCGTTATGCGTTATGCGTTATGCGTTATGCGTTATGCGTTATGCGGTATGCGTTATGTGTTATGCATTATGCGTTATGCGTTATGCCTGATCCGTAAGGCGTTATGCGTTATGCGTTATGCGTTATGCGTTATGCGTTATGCGTTATGCGTTATGTGTTATGCATTATGCGTTATGCGTTATGCCTGATCCGTTAGGCGTTATGCGTTATACGGTATGCGTTATGCGTTATGCGTTATGCGTTATGCTCTATACGTTATGCGTTATGCGTTATGCGTGATCCGTTATGTGTTAGGCGATATACGTTTTGCGGTATTCGTTATGCGTTATGCGTTATGCGTTATGCGTTATCCGTTGTTCGTTATGCGTTGTGCGTTATACGTTTGCGTTATGCATTATGCGTTATGCGTTATACGGTATGCGTTATGCGTTATACGTTATGCGTTATGCGTTATGCGATAAGCGTTATACGTTATGCGTTAAGCATTATGCTTTATGCGTTATGCGTTATGAGTTACACGTTATGCGTTATTCGATATGCGTTATGCGTTATGCGTTATGCGTTATGCGTTATGCGTGATCCGTTATGCGTTATGCGTTATGCATTTTGAGTTATGCGCCATGCGTTATGCGTTATGCGATATGCGTTGTGCGTTATGCGTTATGCGTTATGCGTTATGCGTTATGCGTTATGCGTTATGCGTTATGCATTTTGAGTTATGCGCCATGCGTTATGCGTTATGCGTTATGCGTTATGCGATATGCGTTGTGCGTTATGCGTTATGCGTGATCCGTTATGCGTTAAGCATTATGCGTTTTGCTGTATTCGTTATGCGTTGTGCGTTTTGCTGTATTCGTTATGCGTTGTGCGTTATGCGTTATGCGTTATGCGTTATGCGTTATGCGTTATGCGTTATGCGTTATGCGTTATGCGTTATGCATTTTGAGTTATGCGCCATGCGTTATGCGTTATGCGATATGCGTTGTGCGTTATGCGTTATGCGTTATGCGTTATGCGTTATGCGTTATGCGTTATGCGTTATGCGTTATGCGTTATGCATTTTGAGTTATGCGCCATGCGTTATGCGTTATGCGTTATGCGTTATGCGTTATGCGATATGCGTTGTGCGTTATGCGTTATGCGTGATCCGTTATGCGTTAAGCATTATGCGTTATGCTGTATTCGTTATGCGTTGTGCGTTATACGTTTGCGTTATGCGTTATGCGTTATGCATTTTGAGTTATGCGCCATGCGTTATGCGTTATGCGTTATGCGTTATGCGATATGCGTTGTGCGTTATGCGTTATGCGTTATGCGTTATGCGTTATGCGTTATGCGTTATGCGTTATGCATTTTGAGTTATGCGCCATGCGTTTTGCGTTATGCGTTATGCGTTATGCGTTATGCGATATGCGTTGTGCGTTATGCGTTATGCGTTATGCGTTATGCGTTATGCGTTATGCGTTATGCGTTATGCGTTATGCGTTATGCGTTATGCGTTATGCGTTATGGGTTATGCGTTATGCGTTATGCGATATGCGTTATGCGTTATACGTTATGCTTTATGCTTTATGCGTTATGCGTTATGCGTTATGAGTGATCCGACATGCGTTATGCGTTATGCGTTATGCGTTATGCGTTATGCGTTATGCGTTATGCGTTATGTGTTATGCGTTAGGCGTTATGCGTTATGCGTTATGCGTTATGCGTTATGCGGTATGCGTTATGTGTTATGCATTATGCGTTATGCGTTATGCCTGATCCGTAAGGCGTTATGCGTTATGCGTTATGCGTTATGCGTTATGCGTTATGCGTTATGCGTTATGCGTTATGCGTTATGCGTTATGTGTTATGCGTTATGCGTTATGCGTTATGCGTTATGCGTTATGCGTTATGCGGTATGCGTTATGTGTTATGCATTATGCGTTATGCGTTATGCCTGATCCGTAAGGCGTTATGCGTTATGCGTTATGCGTTATGCGTTATGCGTTATGCGTTATGCGTTATGCGTTATGCGTTATGCGTTATGTGTTATGCATTATGCGTTATGCGTTATGCCTGATCCGTTAGGCGTTATGCGTTATACGGTATGCGTTATGCCTTATGCGTTATGCGTTATGCTCTATACGTTATGCGTTATGCGTTATGCGTGATCCGTTATGTGTTAGGCGATATACGTTTTGCGGTATTCGTTATGCGTTATGCGTTATGCGTTATCCGTTGTTCGTTATGCGTTGTGCGTTATACGTTTGCGTTATGCATTATGCGTTATGCGTTATACGGTATGCGTTATGCGTTATACGTTATGCGTTATGCGTTATGCGATAAGCGTTATGCGTTATGCGTTAAGCATTATGCTTTATGCGTTATGCGTTATGAGTTACACGTTATGCGTTATTCGATATGCGTTATGCGTTATGCGTTATGCGTTATGCGTTATACGTTATGCGTGATCCGTTATGCGTTATGCGTTATGCATTTTGAGTTATGCGCCATGCGTTATGCGTTATGCGATATGCGTTGTGCGTTATGCGTTATGCGTTATGCGTTATGCGTTATGCGTTATGCGTTATGCATTTTGAGTTATGCGCCATGCGTTATGCGTTATGCGTTATGCGTTATGCGATATGCGTTGTGCGTTATGCGTTATGCGTGATCCGTTATGCGTTAAGCATTATGCGTTTTGCTGTATTCGTTATGCGTTGTGCGTTATACGTTTGCGTTATGCGTTATGCGTTATGCGTTATGTATTTTTAGTTATGCGCCATGCGTTATGCGTTATGCGTTATGCGTTATGCGATATGCGTTGTGCGTTATGCGTTATGCGTTATGCGTTATGCGTTATGCGTTATGCGTTATGCGTTATGCGTTATGCGTTATGCGTTATGCGTCATGCGTTATGCGTTATGCGTTATGCGTTATGCGTTATGCGTTATGCGTTATGCGTTATGCGTTATGCGTTATACGGTATGCGTTATGCGTTATGCGTTATGCGTTATGCTCTATACGTTATGCGTTATGCGTTATGCGTGATCCGTTATGTGTTAGGCGATATACGTTTTGCGGTATTCGTTATGCGTTATGCGTTATGCGTTATCCGTTGTTCGTTATGCGTTATGCGTTGTGCGTTATACGTTTGCGTTATGCATTATGCGTTATGCGTTATACGGTATGCGTTATACGTTATACGTTATGCGTTATGCGTTATGCGATAAGCGTTATGCGTTATGCGTTAAGCATTATGCTTTATGCGTTATGCGTTATGAGTTACACGTTATGCGTTATTCGATATGCGTTATGCGTTATGCGTTATGCGTTATGCGTGATCCGTTATGCGTTAAGCATTATGCGTTTTGCTATATTCGTTATGCGTTGTGCGTTATACGTTTGCGTTATGCGTAATGCGTTATGCGTTATGCGTTATGCGTTATGCGTTATGCATTTTGAGTTATGCGCCATGCGTTATGCGTTATGCGTTATGCGTTATGCGATATGCGTTGTGCGTTATGCGTTATGCGTGATCCGTTATGCGTTAAGCATTATGCGTTTTGCTGTATTCGTTATGCGTTGTGCGTTATGCGTTATGAGTGATCCGACATGCGTTATGCGTTATGCGTTATGCGTTATGCGTTATGCGTTATGCGTTATGCGTTATGCGTTATGTGTTATGCGTTATGCGTTATGCGTTATGCGTTATGCGTTATGCGTTATGCGTTATGCGTTATGCGGTATGCGTTATGTGTTATGCATTATGCGTTATGCGTTATGCCTGATCCGTAAGGCGTTATGCGTTATGCGTTATGCGTTATGCGTTATGCGTTATGCGTTGTGCGTTATGCGTTATGTGATATGCGTTGTGCGTTATGCGTTATGCGTTATGCGTTATGCGTTATGCGTTATGCGTTATGCGTTATGCGTTATGCGTTATGCGTTATGCGTTATGCCTTATGCATTTTGAGTTATGCGCCATGCGTTTTGCGTTATGCGTTATGCGTTATGCGATATGCGTTGTGCGTTATGCGTTATGCGTTATGCGTTATGCGTTATGCGTTATGCGTTATGCGTTATGCGTTATGCGTTATGCGTTATGCGTTATGCGTTATGCGTTATGCGTTATGCATTTTGAGTTATGCGCCATGCGTTTTGCGTTATGCGTTATGCGTTATGCGTTATGCGATATGCGTTGTGCGTTATGCGTTATGCGTTATGCGTTATGCGTTATGCGTTATGCGTTATGCGTTATGCGTTATGCGTTATGCGTTATGCGTTATGCGTTATGCGTTATGCGTTATGCGTTATGCGTTATGTGTTATGCGTTATGCGTTATGCGTTATGCGTTATGCGTTATGCGTTATGCGGTATGCGTTATGTGTTATGCATTATGCGTTATGCGTTATGCCTGATCCGTAAGGCGTTATGCGTTATGCGTTATGCGTTATGCGTTATGCGTTATGCGTTATGCGTTATGCGTTATGCGTTATGCGTTATGTGTTATGCATTATGCGTTATGCGTTATGCGGTATGCGTTATGTGTTATGCATTATGCGTTATGCGTTATGCCTGATCCGTAAGGCGTTATGCGTTATGCGTTATGCGTTATGCGTTATGCGTTATGCGTTATGCGTTATGCGTTGTGCGTTATGCGTTATGCGATATGCGTTGTGCATTATGCGTTATGCGTTATGCGTTATGCGTTATGCGTTATGCGTTATGCGTTATGCGTTATGCGTTATGCGTTATGCGTTATGCGTTATGCGTTATGCGTTATGCGTTATGCGTTATGCGTTATGCATTTTGAGTTATGCGCCATGCGTTTTGCGTTATGCGTTATGCGTTATGCGTTATGCGTTATGCGTTGTGCGTTATGCGTTATGCGTTATGCGTTATGCGTTATGCGTTATGCGTTATGCGTTATGCGTTATGCGTTATGCGTTATGCGTTATGCGTTATGCGGTATGCGTTATGTGTTATGCATTATGCGTTATGCGTTATGCCTGATCCGTAAGGCGTTATGCGTTATGCCTGATCCGTAAGGCGTTATGCGTTATGCGTTATGCGTTATGCGTTATGCGTTATGCGTTATGCGTTATGCGTTATGCGTTGTGCGTTATGCGTTATGCGATATGCGTTGTGCGTTATGCGTTATGCGTTATGCGTTATGCGTTATGCGTTATGCGTTATGCGTTATGCGTTATGCGTTATGCGTTATGCGTTATGCGTTATGCGTTATGCCTTATGCATTTTGAGTTATGCGCCATGCGTTTTGCGTTATGCGTTATGCGTTATGCGTTATGCGATATGCGTTGTGCGTTATGCGTTATGCGTTATGCGTTATGCGTTATGCGTTATGCGTTATGCGTTATGCGTTATGCGTTATGCGTTATGCGTTATGCGTTATGCGTTATGCGTTATGCGTTATGGGTTATGCGTTATGCGTTATGCGATATGCGTTATGCGTTATACGTTATGCTTTATGCTTTATGCGTTATGCGTTATGCGTTATGAGTGATCTGACATGCGTTATGCGTTATGCGTTATGCGTTATGCGTTATGCGTTATGTGTTATGCGTTATGCGTTATGCGTTATGCGTTATGCGTTATGCGGTATGCGTTATGTGTTATGCATTATGCGTTATGCGTTATGCCTGATCCGTAAGGCGTTATGCGTTATGCGTTATGCGTTATGCGTTATGCGTTATGCGTTATGCGTTATGCGTTATGCGTTATGCGTTATGTGTTATGCATTATGCGTTATGCGTTATGCCTGATCCGTTAGGCGTTATGCGTTATGCGTTATGCGTTATGCGTTATGCGTTATGCGTTATGCGTTATGCGTTATGCGTTATGCGTTATGCGTTATGCGTTATGCGTTATGCGTTATGCGTTATGCGTTATGCGTTATGCGTTATGCGTTATGCGTTATGCGTTAAGCGTTATGCGTTATGCGTTATGCGTTATGCGTTATGCGTTATGCGTTATGCGTTATGCGTTATGCGTTATGCGTTATGCGTTATGCGTTATGCGTTATGCGTTATGCGTTATGCGTTATGCGTTATGCGTTATGCGTTATGCGTTATGCGTTATGCGTTATGCGTTATGCGTTATGCGTTATGCGTTATGTGTTATGCATTATGCGTTATGCGTTATGCCTGATCCGTTAGGCGTTATGCGTTATGCGTTATGCGTTATGCGTTATGCGTTATGCGTGATCCGTTATGTGTTAGGCGATATACGTTTTGCGGTATTCGTTATGCGTTATGCGTTATGCGTTATCCGTTGTTCGTTATGCGTTGTGCGTTATACGTTTGCGTTATGCATTATGCGTTATGCGTTATACGGTATGCGTTATGCGTTATACGTTATGCTTTATGCGTTATGCGATAAGCGTTATGCGTTATGCGTTAAGCATTATGCTTTATGCGTTATGCGTTAGGAGTTACACGTTATGCGTTATTCGATATGCGTTATGCGTTATGCGTTATGCGTTATGCGTTATGCGTTATGCGTTATGCGTTATGCGTGATCCGTTATGCGTTATGCGTTATGCATTTTGAGTTATGCGCCATGCGTTATGCGTTATGCGATATGCGTTGTGCGTTATGCGTTATGCGTTATGCGTTATGCGTTATGCGTTATGCGTTATGCATTTTGAGTTATGCGCCATGCGTTATGCGTTATGCGTTATGCGTTATGCGATATGCGTTGTGCGTTATGCGTTATGCGTGATCCGTTATGCGTTAAGCATTATGCGTTTTGCTGTATTCGTTATGCGTTGTGCGTTATACGTTTGCGTTATGCGTTATGCGTTATGCGTTATGCATTTTGAGTTATGCGCCATGCGTTATGCGTTATGCGTTATGCGTCATGCGATATGCGTTGTGCGTTATGCGTTATGCGTTATGCGTTATGCGTAATGCGTTATGCGTTATGCGTTATGCGTTATGCGTTATGCGTCATGCGTTATGCGTTATGCGTTATGCGTTATGCGTTATGCGTTATGCGTTATGCGTTATGCGTTATGCGTTATGCGTTATACGGTATGCGTTATGCGTTATGCGTTATGCGTTATGCTCTATACGTTATGCGTTATGCGTTATGCGTGATCCGTTATGTGTTAGGCGATATACGTTTTGCGGTATTCGTTATGCGTTATGCGTTATGCGTTATCCGTTGTTCGTTATGCGTTATGCGTTGTGCGTTATACGTTTGCGTTATGCATTATGCGTTATGCGTTATGCGGTATGCGTTATGCGTTATACGTTATGCGTTATGCGTTATGCGATAAGCGTTATGCGTTATGCGTTAAGCATTATGCTTTATGCGTTATGCGTTATGAGTTACACGTTATGCGTTATTCGATATGCGTTATGCGTTATGCGTTATGCGTTATGCGTTATGCGTTATGCGTTATGCGTGATCCGTTATGCGTTAAGCATTATGCGTTTTGCTGTATTCGTTATGCGTTGTGCGTTATACGTTTGCGTTATGCGTTATGCGTTATGCATTATGCGTTATGCGTTATGCATTTTGAGTTACGCGCCATGCGTTATGCGTTATGCGTTATGCGTTATGCGATATGCGTTGTGCGTTATGCGTTATGCGTTATGCGTTATGCGTTATGCGTTATGCGTTATGCGTTATGCGTTATGCGTTATGCGTTATGCGTTATGCGTTATGCGTTATGCGTTATGCGTTATGCGATATGCATTTTGAGGTATGCGCCATGCGTTATGCGTTATGCGTTATGCGTTATGCGATATGCGTTGTGCGTTATGCGTTATGCGATATGCGTTGTGCGTTATGCGTTATGCGTTATGCGTTATGCGTTATGCCTTATGCATTTTGAGTTATGCGCCATGCGTTTTGCGTTATGCGTTATGCGTTATGCGTTATGCGATATGCGTTGTTCGTTATGCGTTATGCGTTATGCGTTATGCGTTATGCGTTATGCGTTATGCGTTATGCGTTATGCGTTATGCGTTATGCGTTATGCGATATGCGTTGTGCGTTATGCGTTATGCGTTATGCGTTATGCGTTATGTATTTTGAGTTATGCGTTATGCGTTATGCGTTATGCGATATGCGTTGTGCGTTATGCGTTATGCGTTATGCGTTATGCGTTATGCGTTATGC
Source organism: Lasioglossum morio (assembly GCA_916610235.2). Classification (NCBI taxonomy): domain Eukaryota; kingdom Metazoa; phylum Arthropoda; class Insecta; order Hymenoptera; family Halictidae; genus Lasioglossum; species Lasioglossum morio. Next base: position 48,223 of record CAKAJA020000731.1, on the reverse strand, counting down.
GTTATGCATTTTGAGTTATGCGCCATGCGTTATGCGTTATGCGTTATGCGTTATGCGATATGCGTTGTGCGTTATGCGTTATGCGTTATGCGTTATGCGTTATGCGTTATGCGTTATGTGTTATGCATTTTGAGGTATGCGCCATGCGTTATGCGTTATGCGTTATGCGTTATGCGATATGCGTTGTGCGTTATGCGTTATGCGATATGCGTTGTGCGTTATGCGTTATGCGTTATGCGTTATGCGTTATGCGTTATGCGTTATGCGTTATGCATTTTGAGTTATGCGCCATGCGTTTTGCGTTATGCGTTATGCGTTATGCGTTATGCGATATGCGTTGTGCGTTATGCGTTATGCGTTATGCGTTATGCGTTATGCGTTATGCGTTATGCGTTATGCGTTATGCGTTATGCGTTATGCGTTATGCGTTATGCGTTATGCGTTATGCGTTATGCGTTATGCGTTATGTGTTATGCATTATGCGTTATGCGTTATGCCTGATCCGTTAGGCGTTATGCGTTATGCGTTATGAGTTATGCGTTATGCGTTATGCGTTGTGCGTTATGCGCTATGCGTTATGCGTTATGCGTTATGCGTTATGCGTTATGCGTTATGCGTTATGCGTTATGCGTTATGCGTTATGCGTTATGCGTTAAGCGTTATGCGTTATGCGTTATGCGTTATGCGTTATGCGTTATGCGTTATGCGTTATGCGTTATGCGTTATGCGTTATGCGTTATGCGTTATGCGTTATGCGTTATGCGTTATGCGTTATGCGTTATGCGTTATGCGTTATGCGTTATGCGTTATGCGTTATGCGTTATGTGTTATGCATTATGCGTTATGCGTTATGCCTGATCCGTTAGGCGTTATGCGTTATGCGTTATGCGTTATGCGTTATGCGTTATGCGTTATGCGTTATGCGTTATGCGTTATGCGTTATGCGCTATGCGTTATGCGTTATGCGTGATCCGTTATGCGTTAAGCATTATGCGTTTTGCTGTATTCGTTATGCGTTGTGCGTTATACGTTTGCGTTATGCGTAATGCGTTATGCGTTATGCGTTATGCATTTTGAGTTATGCGCCATGCGTTATGCGTTATGCGATATGCGTTGTGCGTTATGCGTTATGCGTTATGCGTTATGCGTTATGCGTTATGCGTTATGCATTTTGAGCTATGCGCCATGCGTTATGCGTTATGCGTTATGCGTTATGCGATATGCGTTATGCGTTATGCGTTATGCGTTATGCGTTATGCGTTATGCGTTATGCGTTATGCGTTATGCGTTATGCGTTATGCGTTATGCGTTATGCGTTATGCGTTATGTGTTATGCATTATGCGTTATGCGTTATGCCTGATCCGTTAGGCGTTATGCGTTATGCGTTATGCGTTAAGCGTTATGCGTTATGCGTTATGCGTTATGCGTTATGCGTTATGCGTTATGCGCTATGCGTTATGCGTTATGCGTGATCCGTTATGCGTTAAGCATTATGCGTTTTGCTGTATTCGTTATGCGTTGTGCGTTATACGTTTGCGTTATGCGTAATGCGTTATGCGTTATGCGTTATGCATTTTGAGTTATGCGCCATGCGTTATGCGTTATGCGATATGCGTTGTGCGTTATGCGTTATGCGTTATGCGTTATGCGTTATGCGTTATGCGTTATGCATTTTGAGTTATGCGCCATGCGTTATGCGTTATGCGTTATGCGTTATGCGATATGCGTTATGCGTTATGCGTTATGCGTTATGCGTTATGCGTTATGCGTTATGCGTTATGCGTTATGCGTTATGCGTTATGCGTTATGCGTTATGCGTTATGCATTTTGAGTTATGCGCCATGCGTTATGCGTTATGCGTTATGCGTTATGCGTTATGCGTTATGCGTTATGCATTTTGAGTTATGCGCCATGCGTTTTGCGTTATGCGTTATGCGTTATGCGTTATGCGATATGCGTTGTGCGTTATGCGTTATGCGTTATGCGTTATGCGTTATGCGTTATGCGTTATGCGTTATGCGTTATGCGTTATGCGTTATGCGTTATGCGTTATGCGTTATGCGTTATGCGTTATGTGTTATGCATTATGCGTTATGCGTTATGCCTGATCCGTTAGGCGTTATGCGTTATGCGTTATGAGTTATGCGTTATGCGTTATGCGTTATGCGTTATGCGCTATGCGTTATGCGTTATGCGTTATGCGTTATGCGTTATGCGTTATGCGTTATGCGTTATGCGTTATGCGTTATGCGTTATGCGTTATGCGTTAAGCGTTATGCGTTATGCGTTATGCGTTATGCGTTATGCGTTATGCGTTATGCGTTATGCGTTATGCGTTATGCGTTATGCGTTATGCGTTATGCGTTATGCGTTATGCGTTATGCGTTATGCGTTATGCGTTATGCGTTATGCGTTATGCGTTATGCGTTATGCGTTATGCGTTATGTGTTATGCATTATGCGTTATGCGTTATGCCTGATCCGTTAGGCGTTATGCGTTATGCGTTATGCGTTATGCATTTTGAGTTATGCGCCATGCGTTATGCGTTATGCGTTATGCGTCATGCGATATGCGTTGTGCGTTATGCGTTATGCGTTATGCGTTATGCGTTATGCGTTATGCGTTATGCGTTATGCGTTATGCGTTATGCGTCATGCGTTATGCGTTATGCGTTATGCGTTATGCGTTATGCGTTATGCGTTATGCGTTATGCGTTATGCGTTATGCGTTATACGGTATGCGTTATGCGTTATGCGTTATGCGTTATGCTCTATACGTTATGCGTTATGCGTTATGCGTGATCCGTTATGTGTTAGGCGATATACGTTTTGCGGTATTCGTTATGCGTTATGCGTTATGCGTTATCCGTTGTTCGTTATGCGTTATGCGTTGTGCGTTATACGTTTGCGTTATGCATTATGCGTTATGCGTTATGCGGTATGCGTTATGCGTTATACGTTATGCGTTATGCGTTATGCGATAAGCGTTATGCGTTATGCGTTAAGCATTATGCTTTATGCGTTATGCGTTATGAGTTACACGTTATGCGTTATTCGATATGCGTTATGCGTTATGCGTTATGCGTTATGCGTTATGCGTTATGCGTGATCCGTTATGCGTTAAGCATTATGCGTTTTGCTGTATTCGTTATGCGTTGTGCGTTATACGTTTGCGTTATACGTTATGCGTTATGCATTATGCGTTATGCGTTATGCATTTTGAGTTACGCGCCATGCGTTATGCGTTATGCGTTATGCGTTATGCGATATGCGTTGTGCGTTATGCGTTATGCGTTATGCGTTATGCGTTATGCGTTATGCGTTATGCGTTATGCGTTATGCGTTATGCGTTATGCGTTATGCGTTATGCGTTATGCGTTATGCGTTATGCGATATGCATTTTGAGGTATGCGCCATGCGTTATGCGTTATGCGTTATGCGTTATGCGATATGCGTTGTGCGTTATGCGTTATGCGATATGCGTTGTGCGTTATGCGTTATGCGTTATGCGTTATGCGTTATGCGTTATGCCTTATGCATTTTGAGTTATGCGCCATGCGTTTTGCGTTATGCGTTATGCGTTATGCGTTATGCGATATGCGTTGTTCGTTATGCGTTATGCGTTATGCGTTATGCGTTATGCGTTATGCGTTATGCGTTATGCGTTATGCGTTATGCGTTATGCGTTATGCGTTATGCGATATGCGTTGTGCGTTATGCGTTATGCGTTATGCGTTATGCGTTATGTATTTTGAGTTATGCGTTATGCGTTATGCGTTATGCGATATGCGTTGTGCGTTATGCGTTATGCGTTATGCGTTATGCGTTATGCGTTATGCGTTATGCATTTTGAGTTATGCGCCATGCGTTATGCGTTATGCGTTATGCGTTATGCGATATGCGTTGTGCGTTATGCGTTATGCGTTATGCGTTATGCGTTATGCGTTATGCGTTATGTGTTATGCATTTTGAGGTATGCGCCATGCGTTATGCGTTATGCGTTATGCGTTATGCGATATGCGTTGTGCGTTATGCGTTATGCGATATGCGTTGTGCGTTATGCGTTATGCGTTATGCGTTATGCGTTATGCGTTATGCGTTATGCGTTATGCATTATGAGTTATGCGCCATGCGTTTTGCGTTATGCGTTATGCGTTATGCGTTATGCGATATGCGTTGTGCGTTATGCGTTATGCGTTATGCGTTATGCGTTATGCGTTATGCGTTATGCGTTATGCGTTATGCGTTATGCGTTATGCGTTATGCGTTAAGCGTTATGCGTTATGCGTTATGCGTTATGCGTTATGTGTTATGCATTATGCGTTATGCGTTATGCCTGATCCGTTAGGCGTTATGCGTTATGCGTTATGAGTTATGCGTTATGCGTTATGCGTTATGCGTTATGCGCTATGCGTTATGCGTTATGCGTTATGCGTTATGCGTTATGCGTTATGCGTTATGCGTTATGCGTTATGCGTTATGCGTTATGCGTTATGCGTTATGCGTTAAGCGTTATGCGTTATGCGTTATGCGTTATGCGTTATGCGTTATGCGTTATGCGTTATGCGTTATGCGTTATGCGTTATGCGTTATGCGTTATGCGTTATGCGTTATGCGTTATGCGTTATGCGTTATGCGTTATGCGTTATGCGTTATGCGTTATGCGTTATGTGTTATGCATTATGCGTTATGCGTTATGCCTGATCCGTTAGGCGTTATGCGTTATGCGTTATGCGTTATGCGTTATGCGTTATGCGTTATGCGTTATGCGTTATGCGTTATGCGCTATGCGTTATGCGTTATGCGTGATCCGTTATGCGTTAAGCATTATGCGTTTTGCTGTATTCGTTATGCGTTGTGCGTTATACGTTTGCGTTATGCGTAATGCGTTATGCGTTATGCGTTATGCATTTTGAGTTATGCGCCATGCGTTATGCGTTATGCGATATGCGTTGTGCGTTATGCGTTATGCGTTATGCGTTATGCGTTATGCGTTATGCGTTATGCATTTTGAGCTATGCGCCATGCGTTATGCGTTATGCGTTATGCGTTATGCGATATGCGTTATGCGTTATGCGTTATGCGTTATGCGTTATGCGTTATGCGTTATGCGTTATGCGTTATGCGTTATGCGTTATGCGTTATGCGTTATGCGTTATGCGTTATGTGTTATGCATTATGCGTTATGCGTTATGCCTGATCCGTTAGGCGTTATGCGTTATGCGTTATGCGTTATGCGTTATGCGTTATGCGTTATGCGTTATGCGTTATGCGTTATGCGCTATGCGTTATGCGTTATGCGTGATCCGTTATGCGTTAAGCATTATGCGTTTTGCTGTATTCGTTATGCGTTGTGCGTTATACGTTTGCGTTATGCGTAATGCGTTATGCGTTATGCGTTATGCATTTTGAGTTATGCGCCATGCGTTATGCGTTATGCGATATGCGTTGTGCGTTATGCGTTATGCGTTATGCGTTATGCGTTATGCGTTATGCGTTATGCATTTTGAGTTATGCGCCATGCGTTATGCGTTATGCGTTATGCGTTATGCGATATGCGTTATGCGTTATGCGTTATGCGTTATGCGTTATGCGTTATGCGTTATGCGTTATGCGTTATGCGTTATGCGTTATGCGTTATGCGTTATGCATTTTGAGTTATGCGCCATGCGTTATGCGTTATGCGTTATGCGTTATGCGTTATGCGTTATGCATTTTGAGTTATGCGCCATGCGTTTTGCGTTATGCGTTATGCGTTATGCGTTATGCGATATGCGTTGTGCGTTATGCGTTATGCGTTATGCGTTATGCGTTATGCGTTATGCGTTATGCGTTATGCGTTATGCGTTATGCGTTATGCGTTATGCGTTATGCGTTATGCGTTATGCGTTATGCGTTATGTGTTATGCATTATGCGTTATGCGTTATGCCTGATCCGTTAGGCGTTATGCGTTATGCGTTATGAGTTATGCGTTATGCGTTATGCGTTATGCGTTATGCGCTATGCGTTATGCGTTATGCGTTATGCGTTATGCGTTATGCGTTATGCGTTATGCGTTATGCGTTATGCGTTATGCGTTATGCGTTATGCGTTAAGCGTTATGCGTTATGCGTTATGCGTTATGCGTTATGCGTTATGCGTTATGCGTTATGCGTTATGCGTTATGCGTTATGCGTTATGCGTTATGCGTTATGCGTTATGCGTTATGCGTTATGCGTTATGCGTTATGCGTTATGCGTTATGCGTTATGCGTTATGCGTTATGTGTTATGCATTATGCGTTATGCGTTATGCCTGATCCGTTAGGCGTTATGCGTTATGCGTTATGCGTTATGCGTTATGCGTTATGCGTTATGCGTTATGCGTTATGCGTTATGCGTTATGCGCTATGCGTTATGCGTTATGCGTGATCCGTTATGCGTTAAGCATTATGCGTTTTGCTGTATTCGTTATGCGTTGTGCGTTATACGTTTGCGTTATGCGTAATGCGTTATGCGTTATGCGTTATGCATTTTGAGTTATGCGCCATGCATTATGCGTTATGCCTGATCCGTTAGGCGTTATGCGTTATGCGTTATGAGTTATGCGTTATGCGTTATGCGTTATGCGTTATGCGCTATGCGTTATGCGTTATGCGTTATGCGTTATGCGTTATGCGTTATGCGTTATGCGTTATGCGTTATGCGTTATGCGTTATGCGTTATGCGTTAAGCGTTATGCGTTATGCGTTATGCGTTATGCGTTATGCGTTATGCGTTATGCGTTATGCGTTATGCGTTATGCGTTATGCGTTATGCATTTTGAGTTATGCGCCATGCGTTATGCGTTATGCGTTATGCGTTATGCGATATGCGTTGTGCGTTATGCGTTATGCGTTATGCGTTATGCGTTATGCGTTATGCGTTATGCGTTATGCATTTTGAGGTATGCGCCATGCGTTATGCGTTATGCGTTATGCGTTATGCGTTATGCGTTGTGCGTTATGCGTTATGCGATATGCGTTATGCGTTATGCGTTATGCGTTATGCGTTATGCGTTATGCGTTATGCGTTATGCGTTATGCATTTTGAGTTATGCGCCATGCGTGCGTTATGCGTTATGCGTTATGCGTTATGCGTTATGCGATATGCGTTGTGCGTTATGCGTTATGCGTTATGCGTTATGCGTTATGCGTTATGCGTTATGCGTTATGCGTTATGCGTTATGCGTTATGCGTTATGCGTTAAGCGTTATGCGTTATGCGTTATGCGTTATGCGTTATGTGTTATGCATTATGCGTTATGCGTTATGCCTGATCCGTTAGGCGTTATGCGTTATGCGTTATGAGTTATGCGTTATGCGTTATGCGTTATGCGTTATGCGCTATGCGTTATGCGTTATGCGTTATGCGTTATGCGTTATGCGTTATGCGTTATGCGTTATGCGTTATGCGTTATGCGTTATGCGTTATGCGTTATGCGTTAAGCGTTATGCGTTATGCGTTATGCGTTATGCGTTATGCGTTATGCGTTATGCGTTATGCGTTATGCGTTATGCGTTATGCGTTATGCGTTATGCGTTATGCGTTATGCGTTATGCGTTATGCGTTATGCGTTATGCGTTATGCGTTATGCGTTATGCGTTATGTGTTATGCATTATGCGTTATGCGTTATGCCTGATCCGTTAGGCGTTATGCGTTATGCGTTATGCGTTATGCGTTATGCGTTATGCGTTATGCGTTATGCGTTATGCGTTATGCGCTATGCGTTATGCGTTATGCGTGATCCGTTATGCGTTAAGCATTATGCGTTTTGCTGTATTCGTTATGCGTTGTGCGTTATACGTTTGCGTTATGCGTAATGCGTTATGCGTTATGCGTTATGCATTTTGAGTTATGCGCCATGCGTTATGCGTTATGCGATATGCGTTGTGCGTTATGCGTTATGCGTTATGCGTTATGCGTTATGCGTTATGCGTTATGCATTTTGAGCTATGCGCCATGCGTTATGCGTTATGCGTTATGCGTTATGCGTTATGCGTTATGCGTTATGCGTTATGCGTTATGCGTTATGCGTTATGCGTTATGCGTTATGCGTTATGCGTTATGCGTTATGCGTTATGCGTTATGCGTTATGCGTTATGTGTTATATGCATTATGCGTTATGCGTTATGCCTGATCCGTTAGGCGTTATGCGTTATGCGTTATGCGTTATGCGTTATGCGTTATGCGTTATGCGTTATGCGTTATGCGTTATGCGCTATGCGTTATGCGTTATGCGTGATCCGTTATGCGTTAAGCATTATGCGTTTTGCTGTATTCGTTATGCGTTGTGCGTTATACGTTTGCGTTATGCGTAATGCGTTATGCGTTATGCGTTATGCATTTTGAGTTATGCGCCATGCGTTATGCGTTATGCGATATGCGTTGTGCGTTATGCGTTATGCGTTATGCGTTATGCGTTATGCGTTATGCGTTATGCATTTTGAGTTATGCGCCATGCGTTATGCGTTATGCGTTATGCGTTATGCGATATGCGTTATGCGTTATGCGTTATGCGTTATGCGTTATGCGTTATGCGTTATGCGTTATGCGTTATGCGTTATGCGTTATGCGTTATGCGTTATGCGTTATGCATTTTGAGTTATGCGCCATGCGTTATGCGTTATGCGTTATGCGTTATGCGTTATGCGTTATGCATTTTGAGTTATGCGCCATGCGTTTTGCGTTATGCGTTATGCGTTATGCGATATGCGTTGTGCGTTATGCGTTATGCGTTATGCGTTATGCGTTATGCGTTATGCGTTATGCGTTATGCGTTATGCGTTATGCGTTATGCGTTATGCGTTATGCGTTATGCGTTATGCGTTATGCGTTATGTGTTATGCATTATGCGTTATGCGTTATGCCTGATCCGTTAGGCGTTATGCGTTATGCGTTATGAGTTATGCGTTATGCGTTATGCGTTATGCGTTATGCGCTATGCGTTATGCGTTATGCGTTATGCGTTATGCGTTATGCGTTATGCGTTATGCGTTATGCGTTATGCGTTATGCGTTATGCGTTATGCGTTAAGCGTTATGCGTTATGCGTTATGCGTTATGCGTTATGCGTTATGCGTTATGCGTTATGCGTTATGCGTTATGCGTTATGCGTTATGCGTTATGCGTTATGCGTTATGCGTTATGCGTTATGCGTTATGCGTTATGCGTTATGCGTTATGCGTTATGCGTTATGCGTTATGTGTTATGCATTATGCGTTATGCGTTATGCCTGATCCGTTAGGCGTTATGCGTTATGCGTTATGCGTTATGCGTTATGCGTTATGCGTTATGCGTTATGCGTTATGCGTTATGCGTTATGCGCTATGCGTTATGCGTTATGCGTGATCCGTTATGCGTTAAGCATTATGCGTTTTGCTGTATTCGTTATGCGTTGTGCGTTATACGTTTGCGTTATGCGTAATGCGTTATGCGTTATGCGTTATGCATTTTGAGTTATGCGCCATGCATTATGCGTTATGCCTGATCCGTTAGGCGTTATGCGTTATGCGTTATGAGTTATGCGTTATGCGTTATGCGTTATGCGTTATGCGCTATGCGTTATGCGTTATGCGTTATGCGTTATGCGTTATGCGTTATGCGTTATGCGTTATGCGTTATGCGTTATGCGTTATGCGTTATGCGTTAAGCGTTATGCGTTATGCGTTATGCGTTATGCGTTATGCGTTATGCGTTATGCGTTATGCGTTATGCGTTATGCGTTATGCGTTATGCGTTATGCGTTATGCGTTATGCGTTATGCGTTATGCGTTATGCGTTATGCGTTATGCGTTATGCGTTATGCGTTATGCGTTATGTGTTATGCATTATGCGTTATGCGTTATGCCTGATCCGTTAGGCGTTATGCGTTATGCGTTATGCGTTATGCGTTATGCGTTATGCGTTATGCGTTATGCGTTATGCGTTATGCGTTATGCGCTATGCGTTATGCGTTATGCGTGATCCGTTATGCGTTAAGCATTATGCGTTTTGCTGTATTCGTTATGCGTTGTGCGTTATACGTTTGCGTTATGCGTAATGCGTTATGCGTTATGCGTTATGCATTTTGAGTTATGCGCCATGCATTATGCGTTATGCGATATGCGTTGTGCGTTATGCGTTATGCGTTATGCGTTATGCGTTATGCGTTATGCGTTATGCATTTTGAGTTATGCGCCATGCGTTATGCGTTATGCGTTATGCGTTATGCGATATGCGTTATGCGTTATGCGTTATGCGTTATGCGTTATGCGTTATGCGTTATGCGTTATGCGTTATGCGTTATGCGTTATGCGTTATGCGTTATGCGTTATGCGTTATGTGTTATGCATTATGCGTTATGCGTTATGCCTGATCCGTTAGGCGTTATGCGTTATGCGTTATGCGTTATGCGTTATGCGTTATGCGTTATGCGTGATCCGTTATGTGTTAGGGGATATACGTTTTGCGGTATTCGTTATGCGTTATGCGTTATGCGTTATCCGTTGTTCGTTATGCGTTGTGCGTTATACGTTTGCGTTATGCATTATGCGTTATGCGTTATACGGTATGCGTTATGCGTTATACGTTATGCTTTATGCGTTATGCGATAAGCGTTATGCGTTATGCGTTAAGCATTATGCTTTATGCGTTATGCGTTAGGAGTTACACGTTATGCGTTATTCGATATGCGTTATGCGTTATGCGTTATGCGTTATGCGTTATGCGTTATGCGTTATGCGTTATGCGTGATCCGTTATGCGTTATGCGTTATGCATTTTGAGTTATGCGCCATGCGTTATGCGTTATGCGATATGCGTTGTGCGTTATGCGTTATGCGTTATGCGTTATGCGTTATGTGTTGGATTTACCGACGTTTTTCAAAATCGCCTCTGCTTGTATCTGTCCTTTGAAGTAACCGAAGACAGTACAACGGCTGCAAGCCAGATGTGTCTTAAGAGGGTCTTCCCCGCTTTGCTGAGGGAATTTTTCGCTATTCAGTCTGCTGCAGATTCTCCTAAAGGAAAGACGTTTCGTTCCGAGCCGTGAAATAAAGTCTTGTCTTTAACAACTTTAACTTTAGTTTAATTTAATCGGCACCCCATTCCCAATAGGTTATGGGCCCAGTTTGCGTTTTTTTAAAGATTGTATTTGTTTAGTTGTAACTGTGTGTTTTATAAACTGTTTTTTTAACTTAGTTGTGTAGTTATTGTATATAGTAGTGTAATATTAAGTGCCGTAGATAATTGTAACTGTTTCGCTGAACTGCACAACGTTATTAAACAGTGTTTATTAGTTAAGTGTTTAAGTGTTTTGTGAATAGTCAGTCAGTGAAGAAAAGAAACTATGGAAAATTTAAAAACAAGAAGAAATATCAGACCATTTGATGGCGATAGATATAGTTCATGGAAAGTCAGAATACGTGCACTATTGAGTGAACTGGATGTCATCAAGGTGATTGACAATCCAGCACCTGAAAAACAGACTGATGCATGGCAGAAGGCAGAAAGAGTCGCTAAAAGTGCAATAGTGGAATATCTATCTGACTCTCTGCTTGGTTTTGCAAAACCCGAGAGCACCGCAGCCGAAATTTTGAAGAGTCTAGACGAGATATACGAGAGGAAAAGTCTAGCCACTCAACTGGCTATTAGAAAAAGGCTCTTAACACTTAAATTGCAAAGTGATGTGCCGCTAGTGAAGCATTTTACTGTGTTTGATGAGCTTATATCGGAATTGGCAGGAGCTGGTGCGAAACTAGAAGAAACGGACAAAGTGTCACATCTTTTATTGACATTACCTACGACATATGACGGCGTGATAACGGCTATTGAAACTTTAACCGAGGCTAATTTAACATTAGCCTTTGTAAAAACTAGATTACTTGACCATGAGATAAAATTAAAATCGGAGATAAATTTGCCAAACATAAACATGGTTCAAGCAAATTACAACATGAAAAAGTATCAGAGGAATAGTTCAAAATTCAAAAATGTGTGGAAGAAACAGCCATACAATAAAGAAAAAAAACAATTCAACAGAACAAAAACTGATGCAGTCATAAAATGTCATCATTGTGGAAGAAAAGGACACAAGATAAATGACTGTTATTATTATAAAAGAAGCTGTCAACATGATAGTAATAGAAATAGAACAGTTCAAACAGTGCATATTGAAGAGCCACAAGTACCAGGAACTAGTTCTTCTGGTTTTGCATTTATGGCTGGAAATCAAGAAAACTGTGAAATAAAAAATAGTGATAAGATGACATTTATTTTGGACTCTGGTGCATCGGACCACATCGTAAATAAAGACAACGCTTTCCTCAACTTCGAAGAGCTGGTGCCGCCAATCAAGATTTCTGTTGCAAAGAACGGAGAATATATTATGGCAACAAAACGGGGAAGAATACAAGTGATCAGCAACATGGGCGTACGAGGCATGCTGGAAAATGTTTTATTTTGTCCAGAGGTGCCGTACAATTTATTGTCAGTCCGGAGAATGCAAGAGGCCGGTTTGACAATTGTTTTCAATGAAAAAGGAGTCGAAATAGGTAAAAATGGTAAACCTATAATGAAAGGTAAGACTCTAAATTCTTTAATAGGTATCGAAGTTAGGATAGATAAAAGAATGAAAGAAATTAATCATTTCCAAGCTTACAGTAGTGTCAATAATGATTATGATTTGTGGCATAGACGTTTAGGCCACATCGGTAAAACAAAATTTGTAGAATTGAAAATCAAACAAATGGTTGATGATAAAGAGTGTATTGAGAAGGTTATACCTACTGAAAATTTGTGCGAAGCTTGTATAAAAGGCAAACAAGCAAGACTATCTTTCGAAAAGGCCAAAGATAAAAGCCATATCAAACGACCATTGTTTGTTATTCATTCAGATGTCTGCGGTCCTATTACTCCTTCAACGAAAAATAATAAAAATTATTTTGTTCTATTTTTGGATGATTATACTCATTACTGTGTAACGTATTTGATTACGTACAAATCCGATGTGTTTTCGGTTTTTCAAGACTTTGTTGCAAAAAGTGAGGCACATTTTAATTCTAAAATTGTTAACTTGTATTGTGATAATGGTGGAGAGTATTTATCAAATAAGATGAAGGATTATTGTGCACAGAAAGGAATTAGCTATCATTTAACTGTTCCACGAACCCCTCAATTAAACGGTGTTGCCGAACGAATGGTTAGAACAATAACTGAAAAGGCACGCACTATGATAAGTGATGCTAGTTTAGATAAAGCGTTTTGGGGAGAGGCAGTATTGACTGCCACATACTTAATTAATTTAACTCCAACTAAAGCTTTAAGTGTAAACAAAACACCATTCGAATTGTGGCATGATAAGAAGCCCAAATTAAAGTATTTGAAAATTTTCGGTTCAACCGTATATATACATAGTAAGATTAGAAAAACTAAGTTCGATGAAAAGTCATGGAAGGGTATATTAATTGGCTATGAACCGAACGGGTACAAAGTGTGGGATGTGGAACAAGAAAAATCTCTTGTTGTTAGAGATGTGATAGTTGATGAAATAAATTACTTGCAAACTCGACCAGTAATGAGACCTGTTATAGTTGATAAAAATATCTATAATAAAACTGATGCATCTGACTTACAGTTAAAATCAGTAGAAATAGATAAAAGGTCTCATAAATCTGATAATGATGAATCAGATATATCAAAGGCGAGAGAAAAGGTAAATTCAGAAATGAAATTAGGTGCTGAACCTAATAAATCTGTAACAGAAACAGATACGCACAATAATTCTCCATCTGAAAATGTTAATCACAATACTGAAAACAATATAGAACCCCGAAGAAGTAATAGGATCAAACAACGTCCTCCTATATCATATAATGAATGTAACACACAGTATGATCTTTTAATGTGTGCAGAGTCATTTATTAATAAGATACCCAGTTCATATGAGGAAATTGAATCTAGAGAGGATAGAATTAAATGGGAACATGCTATAAATGACGAAATCAATTCATTGCTAACAAATAAAACTTGGACATTGGTTGAAAAACCAGAAAATAGAAACATTGTCGATTGTAAATGGGTATTTACCATCAAAACAGATGAACACGGAAATCCATCAAAATATAAGGCGCGTCTTGTTGCTCGCGGTTTCAGTCAGAAATACTTAATTGATTATGACGAAACATTTGCACCAGTTGCGAGAATGGCAAGTTTTAGATGCATAATTGCCATAGCTAATCAATTCAATTTATTGTTACACCATATGGATGTGAAGACAGCATTCTTAAATGGTAAATTAAAAGAGGAAATTTATATGAGAGTTCCTCAAGGAATTATATGCAAAAACAATCAAGTCTGTAAATTAAATAAAGCTATCTATGGTTTAAAACAGGCAGCGAGAAACTGGTTTGAAGTATTTGAGAAAAGCCTTGTAGATGAAGGTTTCCGAGGTTCACCAGTCGACAGATGTTTATATATATTAGATAGAGGAAATATAGTAAATAATATATATGTTGTACTATATGTGGATGATTTAATGATTGCTACTGCAAAAGAGGATACCATGAAAAACTTTAAAACATACCTAATGAATAAATTTAATATGGTAGATTTAAAGGACATTAGTCTTTTCTTAGGTATAAAAATTGAACGAAAACAGAATAAAGTATCCTTAAGTCAAGTTAACTATATTAATACAGTTCTTAGAAGATTTAATATGCATGAGTGTAAGCCGGTGAGCACACCTTTGCCGATAAAACTTAATTATTTGGCATTGAATTCTGATGAAAAATGTGAAGCACCATGTAAAAGTTTGATTGGTTGTTTAATGTACATAATGGTGTGTACAAGGCCTGATTTGAGTACTGCAGTAAATATTTTGAGTAGATATACTAACAAAAATAATAAAGAACTTTGGCAGAATTTAAAACATGTATTAAGATATCTCAAAAGTTCAAGTAATATTACATTGAACTATGTAAGAGATAATTATAATAATATAATAAGCGGTTACGTTGATTCTGATTGGGGAGGTCATGATGAAAATGATAGACGAAGCACAACAGGTTATTTATTTCAATTATTTGAACGATGCACAATAAGTTGGTCTACAAGACGACAAGCATCGGTAGCTGCGTCATCTACTGAAGCAGAATACATGGCTCTTTTTGAGGGTGTAAGAGAAGCTTTATGGTTAAAGTCCTTGATAGTTAGTCTGAGTATAGAAATATCAAAACCAATTACAATATATGAAGATAATAACGGTTGTATTAGTATAGCAAATAATCCGAGCAATCATAAGAAATCGAAACATATAGACATCAAATATCATTTTTCCAGGGAGCAAATAGAGAAAAATGTAATAAAACTTGAATATGTTTCCACAGAGAATCAAGTTGCAGACATTTTTACAAAGCCTCTACCAGCTATAAAATTTGTGGAGTTCAGGACAAAGATGGGCCTGGAAGGATAATAAAAAAAAAAAGGAGGATATAATAATATATATATACTATATTGTAAATGTAGTATTATAAGTTTTTTGATCGGGTCTGATTAGGTTTTCTGGGTTTTCCTAATCCTATGCAACAAATGTTGGACCACGTGTACACTCCCAGAAACGGAAAGGAACGAGACGTGAGTTCTTGAAAGGAACAGTTATTGCATTGAGAACAATAGTAGAGTCAATTTTGAGGAGGCGTGTTGGATTTACCGACGTTTTTCAAAATCGCCTCTGCTTGTATCTGTCCTTTGAAGTAACCGAAGACAGTACAACGGCTGCAAGCCAGATGTGTCTTAAGAGGGTCTTCCCCGCTTTGCTGAGGGAATTTTTCGCTATTCAGTCTGCTGCAGATTCTCCTAAAGGAAAGACGTTTCGTTCCGAGCCGTGAAATAAAGTCTTGTCTTTAACAACTTTAACTTTAGTTTAATTTAATCGGCACCCCATTCCCAATATTATGCGTTATGCGTTATGCGTTATGCGTTATGCATTTTGAGTTATGCGCCATGCGTTATGCGTTATGCGTTATGCGTTATGCGATATGCGTTGTGCGTTATGCGTTATGCGTGATCCGTTATGCGTTAAGCATTATGCGTTTTGCTGTATTCGTTATGCGTCATGCGTTATGCGTTATGCGTTATGCGTTATGCGTTATGCGTTATGCGTTATGCGTTATACGGTATGCGTTATGCGTTATGCGTTATGCGTTATGCTCTATACGTTATGCGTTATGCGTTATGCGTTATGCGTTATGCGTTATGCGTTATGCGTCATGCGTTATGCGTTATGCGTTATGCGTCATGCGTTATGCGTTATGCGTTATGCGTTATGCGTTATGCGTTATGCGTTATGCGTTATGCGTTATGCGTTATGCGTTATGCGTTATGCGTTATACGGTATGCGTTATGCGTTATGCGTTATGCGTTATGCTCTATACGTTATGCGTTATGCGTTATGCGTGATCCGTTATGTGTTAGGCGATATACGTTTTGCGGTATTCGTTATGCGTTATGCGTTATCCGTTGTTCGTTATGCGTTATGCGTTGTGCGTTATACGTTTGCGTTATGCATTATGCGTTATGCGTTATGCGGTATGCGTTATGCGTTATACGTTATGCGTTATGCGTTATGCGATAAGCGTTATGCGTTATGCGTTAAGCATTATGCTTTATGCGTTATGCGTTATGAGTTACACGTTATGCGTTATTCGATATGCGTTATGCGTTATGCGTTATGCGTTATGCGTTATGCGTTATGCGTGATCCGTTATGCGTTAAGCATTATGCGTTTTGCTGTATTCGTTATGCGTTGTGCGTTATACGTTTGCGTTATGCGTTATGCGTTATGCGTTATGCGTTATGCGTTATGCGTTATGCGTTATGCGTTATGCGTTATGCGTTATGCGATATGCATTTTGAGGTATGCGCCATGCGTTATGCGTTATGCGTTATGCGTTATGCGATATGCGTTGTGCGTTATGCGTTATGCGATATGCGTTGTGCGTTATGCGTTATGCGTTATGCGTTATGCGTTATGCCTTATGCATTTTGAGTTATGCGCCATGCGTTTTGCGTTATGCGTTATGCGTTATGCGTTATGCGATATGCGTTGTTCGTTATGCGTTATGCGTTATGCGTTATGCGTTATGCGTTATGCGTTATGCGTTATGCGTTATGCGTTATGCGTTATGCGTTATGCGATATGCGTTGTGCGTTATGCGTTATGCGTTATGCGTTATGCGTTATGTATTTTGAGTTATGCGTTATGCGTTATGCGTTATGCGATATGCGTTGTGCGTTATGCGTTATGCGTTATGCGTTATGCGTTATGCGTTATGCGTTATGCGTTATGCATTTTGAGTTATGCGCCATGCGTTATGCGTTATGCGTTATGCGTTATGCGATATGCGTTGTGCGTTATGCCTTATGCATTTTGAGTTATGCGCCATGCGTTTTGCGTTATGCGTTATGCGTTATGCGTTATGCGATATGCGTTGTTCGTTATGCGTTATGCGTTATGCGTTATGCGTTATGCGTTATGCGTTATGCGTTATGCGTTATGCGTTATGCGTTATGCGTTATGCGTTATGCGTTATGCGTTATGCGTTATGCGATATGCGTTGTGCGTTATGCGTTATGCGTTATGCGTTATGCGTTATGTATTTTGAGTTATGCGTTATGCGTTATGCGTTATGCGATATGCGTTGTGCGTTATGCGTTATGCGTTATGCGTTATGCGTTATGCGTTATGCGTTATGCGTTATGCATTTTGAGTTATGCGCCATGCGTTATGCGTTATGCGTTATGCGTTATGCGATATGCGTTGTGCGTTATGCGTTATGCGTTATGCGTTATGCGTTATGCGTTATGCGTTATGCGTTATGTGTTATGCATTTTGAGGTATGCGCCATGCGTTATGCGTTATGCGTTATGCGTTATGCGATATGCGTTGTGCGTTATGCGTTATGCGATATGCGTTGTGCGTTATGCGTTATGCGTTATGCGTTATGCGTTATGCGTTATGCGTTATGCGTTATGCGCCATGCGTTTTGCGTTATGCGTTATGCGTTATGCGTTATGCGTTATGCGTTATGCGATATGCGTTGTGCGTTATGCGTTATGCGTTATGCGTTATGCGTTATGCGTTATGCGTTATGCGTTATGCGTTATGCGTTATGCGTTATGCGTTATGCGTTATGCGTTATGCGTTATGCGTTATGCGTTATGCGTTATGTGTTATGCATTATGCGTTATGCGTTATGCCTGATCCGTTAGGCGTTATGCGTTATGCGTTATGAGTTATGCGTTATGCGTTATGCGTTATGCGTTATGCGCTATGCGTTATGCGTTATGCGTTATGCGTTATGCGTTATGCGTTATGCGTTATGCGTTATGCGTTATGCGTTATGCGTTATGCGTTATGCGTTATGCGTTAAGCGTTATGCGTTATGCGTTATGCGTTATGCGTTATGCGTTATGCGTTATGCGTTATGCGTTATGCGTTATGCGTTATGCGTTATGCGTTATGCGTTATGCGTTATGCGTTATGCGTTATGCGTTATGCGTTATGCGTTATGCGTTATGTGTTATGCATTATGCGTTATGCGTTATGCCTGATCCGTTAGGCGTTATGCGTTATGCGTTATGCGTTATGCGTTATGCGTTATGCGTTATGCGTTATGCGTTATGCGTTATGCGTTATGCGTTATGCGCTATGCGTTATGCGTTATGCGTGATCCGTTATGCGTTAAGCATTATGCGTTTTGCTGTATTCGTTATGCGTTGTGCGTTATACGTTTGCGTTATGCGTAATGCGTTATGCGTTATGCGTTATGCAATTTGAGTTATGCGCCATGCGTTATGCGTTATGCGATATGCGTTGTGCGTTATGCGTTATGCGTTATGCGTTATGCGTTATGCGTTATGCGTTATGCGTTATGCATTTTGAGTTATGCGCCATGCGTTATGCGTTATGCGTTATGCGTTATGCGATATGCGTTGTGCGTTATGCGTTATGCGTGATCCGTTATGCGTTAAGCATTATGCGTTTTGCTGTATTCGTTATGCGTTGTGCGTTATGCGTTATGAGTGATCCGACATGCGTTATGAGTGATCCGACATGCGTTATGCGTTATGCGTTATGCGTTATGCGTTATGCGTTATGCGTTATGCGTTATGCGTTATGTGTTATGCGTTATGCGTTATGCGTTATGCGTTATGCGTTATGCGTTATGCGTTATGCGTTATGCGGTATGCGTTATGTGTTATGCATTATGCGTTATGCGTTATGCCTGATCCGTAAGGCGTTATGCGTTATGCGTTATGCGTTATGCGTTATGCGTTATGCGTTATGCGTTGTGCGTTATGCGTTATGCGATATGCGTTGTGCGTTATGCGTTATGCGTTATGCGTTATGCGTTATGCGTTATGCGTTATACGTTATGCGTTATGCGTTATGCGTTATGCGTTATGCCTTATGCATTTTGAGTTATGCGCCATGCGTTTTGCGTTATGCGTTATGCGTTATGCGATATGCGTTGTGCGTTATGCGTTATGCGTTATGCGTTATGCGTTATGCGTTATGCGTTATGCGTTATGCGTTATGCATTTTGAGTTATGCGCCATGCGTTTTGCGTTATGCGTTATGCGTTATGCGTTATGCGATATGCGTTGTGCGTTATGCGTTATGCGTTATGCGTTATGCGTTATGCGTTATGCGTTATGCGTTATGCGTTATGCGTTATGCGATATGCGTTATGCGTTATGCGTTATGCGTTATGCGTTATGCGTTATGCGTTATGGGTTATGCGTTATGCGTTATGCGATATGCGTTATGCGTTATACGTTATGCTTTATGCTTTATGCGTTATGCGTTATGCGTTATGAGTGATCTGACTCGCGTTATGCGTTATGCGTTATGCGTTATGCGTTATGCGTTATGTGTTATGCGTTATGCGTTATGCGTTATGCGTTATGCGTTATGCGGTATGCGTTATGTGTTATGCATTATGCGTTATGCGTTATGCCTGATCCGTAAGGCGTTATGCGTTATGCGTTATGCGTTATGCGTTATGCGTTATGCGTTATGCGTTATGCGTTATGCGTTATGCGTTATGTGTTATGCATTATGCGTTATGCGTTATGCCTGATCCGTTAGGCGTTATGCGTTATGCGTTATGCGTTATGCGTTATGCGTTATGCGCTATGCGTTATGCGTTATGCGTTATGCGTTATGCGTTATGCGTTATGCGTTATGCGTTATGCGTTATGCGTTATGCGTTATGCGTTATGCGTTATGCGTTATGCGTTAAGCGTTATGCGTTATGCGTTATGCGTTATGCGTTATGCGTTATGCGTTATGCGTTATGCGTTATGCGTTATGCGTTATGCGTTATGCGTTATGCGTTATGCGTTATGCGTTATGCGTTATGCGTTATGCGTTATGCGTTATGCGTTATGCGTTATGCGTTATGCGTTATGCGTTATGCGTTATGTGTTATGCATTATGCGTTATGCGTTATGCCTGATCCGTTAGGCGTTATGCGTTATGCGTTATGCGTTATGCGTTATGCGTTATGCGTTATGCGTGATCCGTTATGTGTTAGGCGATATACGTTTTGCGGTATTCGTTATGCGTTATGCGTTATGCGTTATCCGTTGTTCGTTATGCGTTGTGCGTTATACGTTTGCGTTATGCATTATGCGTTATGCGTTATACGGTATGCGTTATGCGTTATACGTTATGCTTTATGCGTTATGCGATAAGCGTTATGAATTATGCGTTAAGCATTATGCTTTATGCGTTATGCGTTATGAGTTACACGTTATGCGTTATTCGATATGCGTTATGCGTTATGCGTTATGCGTTATGCGTTATGCGTTATGCGTGATCCGTTATGCGTTATGCGTTATGCATTTTGAGTTATGCGCCATGCGTTATGCGTTATGCGATATGCGTTGTGCGTTATGCGTTATGCGTTATGCGTTATGCGTTATGCGTTATGCGTTATGCATTTTGAGTTATGCGCCATGCGTTATGCGTTATGCGTTATGCGTTATGCGATATGCGTTGTGCGTTATGCGTTATGCGTGATCCGTTATGCGTTAAGCATTATGCGTTTTGCTGTATTCGTTATGCGTTGTGCGTTATACGTTTGCGTTATGCGTTATGCGTTATGCGTTATGCATTTTGAGTTATGCGCCATGCGTTATGCGTTATGCGTTATGCGTCATGCGATATGCGTTGTGCGTTATGCGTTATGCGTTATGCGTTATGCGTTATGCGTTATGCGTTATGCGTTATGCGTTATGCGTCATGCGTTATGCGTTATGCGTTATGCGTTATGCGTTATGCGTTATGCGTTATGCGTTATGCGTTATGCGTTATACGGTATGCGTTATGCGTTATGCGTTATGCGTTATGCTCTATACGTTATGCGTTATGCGTTATGCGTGATCCGTTATGTGTTAGGCGATATACGTTTTGCGGTATTCGTTATGCGTTATGCGTTATCCGTTGTTCGTTATGCGTTATGCGTTGTGCGTTATACGTTTGCGTTATGCATTATGCGTTATGCGTTATGCGGTATGCGTTATGCGTTATACGTTATGCGTTATGCGTTATGCGATAAGCGTTATGCGTTATGCGTTAAGCATTATGCTTTATGCGTTATGCGTTATGAGTTACACGTTATGCGTTATTCGATATGCGTTATGCGTTATGCGTTATGCGTTATGCGTTATGCGTTATGCGTTATGCGTGATCCGTTATGCGTTAAGCATTATGCGTTTTGCTGTATTCGTTATGCGTTATGCGTTATGCGTTATGCGTTATGCGTTATGCGTTATGCGTTATGCGTTATGCATTTTGAGTTATGCGCCATGCGTTTTGCGTTATGCGTTATGCGTTATGCGTTATGCGTTATGCGATATGCGTTGTGCGTTATGCGTTATGCGTTATGCGTTATGCGTTATGCGTTATGCGTTATGCGTTATGCGTTATGCGTTATGCGTTATGCGTTATGCGTTATGCGATATGCGTTGTGCGTTATGCGTTATGCGTTATGCGTTATGCGTTATGCGTTATGCGTTATGCGTTATACGGTATGCGTTATGCGTTATACGTTATGCTTTATGCGTTATGCGATAAGCGTTATGCGTTATGCGTTAAGCATTATGCTTTATGCGTTATGCGTTATGAGTTACACGTTATGCGTTATTCGATATGCGTTATGCGTTATGCGTTATGCGTTATGCGTTATGCGTGATCCGTTATGCGTTATGCGTTATGCATTTTGAGTTATGCGCCATGCGTTGTGCGTTATGCGATATGCGTTGTGCGTTATGCGTTATGCGTTATGCGTTATGCGTTATGCGTTATGCATTTTGAGTTATGCGCCATGCGTTATGCGTTATGCGTTATGCGTTATGCGATATGCGTTGTGCGTTATGCGTTATGCGTGATCCGTTATGCGTTAAGCATTATGCGTTTTGCTGTATTCGTTATGCGTTGTGCGTTATACGTTTGCGTTATGCGTTATGCGTTATGCGTTATGCATTTTGAGTTATGCGCCATGCGTTATGCGTTATGCGTTATGCGTCATGCGATATGCGTTGTGCGTTATGCGTTATGCGTTATGCGTTATGCGTTATGCGTTATGCGTTATGCGTTATGCGTTATGCGTCATGCGTTATGCGTTATGCGTTATGCGTTATGCGTTATGCGTTATGCGTTATGCGTTATGCGTTATGCGTTATACGGTATGCGTTATGCGTTATGCGTTATGCGTTATGCTCTATACGTTATGCGTTATGCGTTATGCGTGATCCGTTATGTGTTAGGCGATATACGTTTTGCGGTATTCGTTATGCGTTATGCGTTATCCGTTGTTCGTTATGCGTTATGCGTTGTGCGTTATACGTTTGCGTTATGCATTATGCGTTATGCGTTATGCGGTATGCGTTATGCGTTATACGTTATGCGTTATGCGTTATGCGATAAGCGTTATGCGTTATGCGTTAAGCATTATGCTTTATGCGTTATGCGTTATGAGTTACACGTTATGCGTTATTCGATATGCGTTATGCGTTATGCGTTATGCGTTATGCGTTATCCGTTATGCGTGATCCGTTATGCGTTAAGCATTATGCGTTTTGCTGTATTCGTTATGCGTTGTGCGTTATACGTTTGCGTTATGCGTTATGCGTTATGCATTTTGAGTTATGCGCCATGCGTTATGCGTTATGCGATATGCGTTGTGCGTTATGCGTTATGCGTTATGCGTTATGCGTTATGCGTTATGCGTTATGCGTTATGCGTTATGCGTTATGCATTTTGAGTTATTCGCCATGCGTTATGCGTTATGCGTTATGCGATATGCGTTGTGCGTTATGCGTTACGCGTGATCCGTTATGCGTTAAGCATTATGCGTTTTGCTGTATTCGTTATGCGTTGTGCGTTATACGTTTGCGTTATGCGTTATGCGTTATGCATTTTGAGTTACGCGCCATGCGTTATGCGTTATGCGTTATGCGTTATGCGATATGCGTTGTGCGTTATGCGTTATGCGTTATGCGTTTTGCGTTATGCGTTATGCGTTATGCGTTATGCGTTATGCGTTATGCGTTATGCGTTATGCGTTATGCGATATGCATTTTGAGGTATGCGCCATGCGTTATGCGTTATGCGTTATGCGTTATGCGATATGCGTTGTGCGTTATGCGTTATGCGATATGCGTTGTGCGTTATGCGTTATGCGTTATGCGTTATGCGTTATGCGTTATGCGTTATGCGATATGCATTTTGAGGTATGCGCCATGCGTTATGCGTTATGCGTTATGCGTTATGCGTTATGCGTTATGCGTTATGCGATATGCGTTATGCGTTATGCGTTATGCGTTATGCGTTATGCGATATGCATTTTGAGGTATGCGCCATGCGTTATGCGTTATGCGTTATGCGTTATGCGTTATGCGTTATGCGTTATGCGATATGCGTTGTGCGTTATGCGTTACGCGTGATCCGTTATGCGTTAAGCATTATGCGTTTTGCTGTATTCGTTATGCGTTGTGCGTTATACGTTTGCGTTATGCGTTATGCGTTATGCATTTTGAGTTACGCGCCATGCGTTATGCGTTATGCGTTATGCGTTATGCGATATGCGTTGTGCGTTATGCGTTATGCGTTATGCGTTTTGCGTTATGCGTTATGCGTTATGCGTTATGCGTTATGCGTGATCCGTTATGCGTTAAGCATTATGCGTTTTGCTGTATTCGTTATGCGTTATGCGTTATGCGTTATGCGTTATGCGTTATGCGTTATGCATTTTGAGTTATGCGCCATGCGTTTTGCGTTATGCGTTATGCGTTATGCGTTATGCGATATGCGTTGTGCGTTATGCGTTATGCGTTATGCGTTATGCGTTATGCGTTATGCGTTATGCGTTATGCGTTATGCGTTATGCGTTATGCGTTATGCGTTATGCGTTATGCGTTATGCGTTATGCGTTATGCGTTATGCGTTATGCGTTATGCGTTATGCGTTATGCGTTATGTGTTATGCATTATGCGTTATGCGTTATGCCTGATCCGTTAGGCGTTATGCGTTATGCGTTATGCGTTATGCGTTATGCGTTATGCGTTATGCGTTATGCGCTATGCGTTATGCGTTATGCGTTATGCGTTATGCGTTATGCGTTATGCGTTATGCGTTATGCGTTATGCGTTATGCGTTATGCGTTATGCGTTATGCGTTATGCGTTAAGCGTTATGCGTTATGCGTTATGCGTTATGCGTTATGCGTTATGCGTTATGCGATATGCGTTATTCGATATGCGTTATGCGTTATGCGTTATGCGTTATGCGTTATCCGTTATGCGTTATGCGTTATGCGTTATGCGTTATGCGTTATGCGTTATGCGTTATGCGTTATGCGTTATGCGTTATGTGTTATGCATTATGCGTTATGCGTTATGCCTGATCCGTTAGGCGTTATGCGTTATGCGTTATGCGTTATGCGTTATGCGTTATGCGTTATGCGTGATCCGTTATGTGTTAGGCGATATACGTTTTGCGGTATTCGTTATGCGTTATGCGTTATGCGTTATCCGTTGTTCGTTATGCGTTGTGCGTTATACGTTTGCGTTATGCATTATGCGTTATGCGTTATACGGTATGCGTTATGCGTTATACGTTATGCTTTATGCGTTATGCGATAAGCGTTATGCGTTATGCGTTAAGCATTATGCTTTATGCGTTATGCGTTATGAGTTACACGTTATGCGTTATTCGATATGCGTTATGCGTTATGCGTTATGCGTTATGCGTTATGCGTGATCCGTTATGCGTTATGCGTTATGCATTTTGAGTTATGCGCCATGCGTTATGCGTTATGCGATATGCGTTGTGCGTTATGCGTTATGCGTTATGCGTTATGCGTTATGCGTTATGCGTTATGCATTTTGAGTTATGCGCCATGCGTTATGCGTTATGCGTTATGCGTTATGCGATATGCGTTGTGCGTTATGCGTTATGCGTGATCCGTTATGCGTTAAGCATTATGCGTTTTGCTGTATTCGTTATGCGTTGTGCGTTATACGTTTGCGTTATGCGTTATGCGTTATGCGTTATGCATTTTGAGTTATGCGCCATGCGTTATGCGTTATGCGTTATGCGTCATGCGATATGCGTTGTGCGTTATGCGTTATGCGTTATGCGTTATGCGTTATGCGTTATGCGTTATGCGTTATGCGTTATGCGTTATGCGTTATGCGTCATGCGTTATGCGTTATGCGTTATGCGTTATGCGTTATGCGTTATGCGTTATGCGTTATGCGTTATGCGTTATACGGTATGCGTTATGCGTTATGCGTTATGCGTTATGCTCTATACGTTATGCGTTATGCGTTATGCGTGATCCGTTATGTGTTAGGCGATATACTTTTTGCGGTATTCGTTATGCGTTATGCGTTATCCGTTGTTCGTTATGCGTTATGCGTTGTGCGTTATACGTTTGCGTTATGCATTATGCGTTATGCGTTATGCGGTATGCGTTATGCGTTATACGTTATGCGTTATGCGTTATGCGATAAGCGTTATGCGTTATGCGTTAAGCATTATGCTTTATGCGTTATGCGTTATGAGTTACACGTTATGCGTTATTCGATATGCGTTATGCGTTATGCGTTATGCGTTATGCGTTATGCGTTATGCGTGATCCGTTATGCGTTAAGCATTATGCGTTTTGCTGTATTCGTTATGCGTTGTGCGTTATACGTTTGAGTTATGCGCCATGCGTTATGCGTTATGCGATATGCGTTGTGCGTTATGCGTTATGCGTTATGCGTTATGCGTTATGCGTTATGCGTTA
The DNA here is from genome assembly GCA_916610235.2 of Lasioglossum morio. Lineage (NCBI taxonomy): Eukaryota > Metazoa > Arthropoda > Insecta > Hymenoptera > Halictidae > Lasioglossum > Lasioglossum morio. Next base: position 21,867 of record CAKAJA020000731.1, on the reverse strand, counting down.
TGCGTTATGCGTTATGCGTTATGCATTTTGAGTTATTCGCCATGCGTTATGCGTTATGCGTTATGCGATATGCGTTGTGCGTTATGCGTTACGCGTGATCCGTTATGCGTTAAGCATTATGCGTTTTGCTGTATTCGTTATGCGTTGTGCGTTATACGTTTGCGTTATGCGTTATGCGTTATGCATTTTGAGTTACGCGCCATGCGTTATGCGTTATGCGTTATGCGTTATGCGATATGCGTTGTGCGTTATGCGTTATGCGTTATGCGTTTTGCGTTATGCGTTATGCGTTATGCGTTATGCGTTATGCGTTATGCGTTATGCGTTATGCGATATGCATTTTGAGGTATGCGCCATGCGTTATGCGTTATGCGTTATGCGTTATGCGATATGCGTTGTGCGTTATGCGTTATGCGATATGCGTTGTGCGTTATGCGTTATGCGTTATGCGTTATGCGTTATGCGTTATGCGTTATGCGTTATGCCTTATGCATTTTGAGTTATGCGCCATGCGTTTTGCGTTATGCGTTATGCGTTATGCGTTATGCGATATGCGTTGTGCGTTATGCGTTATGCGTTATGCGTTATGCGTTATGCGTTATGCGTTATGCGTTATGCGTTATGCGTTATGCGTTATGCGTTATGCGTTATGCGTTATGCGATATGCGTTGTGCGTTATGCGTTATGCGTTATGCGATATGCGTTATGCATTTTGAGTTATGCGTTATGCGTTATGCGTTATGCGATATGCGTTGTGCGTTATGCGTTATGCGTTATGCGTTATGCGTTATGCGTTATGCGTTATGCGTTATGCGTTATGCATTTTGAGTTATGCGCCATGCGTTATGCGTTATGCGTTATGCGTTATGCGATATGCGTTGTGCGTTATGCGTTATGCGTTATGCGTTATGCGTTATGCGTTATGCGTTATGCGTTATGCGTTATGCGTTATGCGTTATGCGTTATGTGTTATGCATTTTGAGGTATGCGCCATGCGTTATGCGTTATGCGTTATGCGTTATGCGATATGCGTTGTGCGTTATGCGTTATGCGATATGCGTTGTGCGTTATGCGTTATGCGTTATGCGTTATGCGTTATGCGTTATGCGTTATGCGTTATGCATTTTGAGTTATGCGCCAAGCGTTTTGCGTTATGCGTTATGCGTTATGCGTTATGCGATATGCGTTGTGCGTTATGCGTTATGCGTTATGCGTTATGCGTTATGCGTTATGCGTTATGCGTTATGCGTTATGTGTTATGCATTATGCGTTATGCGTTATGCCTGATCCGTTAGGCGTTATGCGTTATGCGTTATGCGTTATGCGTTATGCGTTATGCGTTATGCGTTATGCGCTATGCGTTATGCGTTATGCGTTATGCGTTATGCGTTATGCGTTATGCGTTATGCGTTATGCGTTATGCGTTATGCGTTATGCGTTAAGCGTTATGCGTTATGCGTTATGCGTTATGCGTTATGCGTTATGCGTTATGCGTTATGCGTTATGCGTTATGCGTTATGCGTTATGCGTTATGCGTTATGCGTTATGCGTTATGCGTTATGCGTTATGCGTTATGCGTTATGCGTTATGCGTTATGCGTTATGCATTATGCGTTATGCGTTATGCCTGATCCGTTAGGCGTTATGCGTTATGCGTTATGCGTTATGCGTTATGCGTTATGCGCTATGCGTTATGCGTTATGCGTTATGCGTTATGCGTTATGCGTTATGCGTTATGCGTTATGCGTTATGCGTTATGCGTTATGCGTTATGCGTTATGCGTTATGCGTTATGCGTTATGCGTTATGCGTTATGCGTTATGCGTTATGCGTTATGCGTTATGTGTTATGAATTATGCGTTATGCGTTCTGCCTGATCCGTTAGGCGTTATGCGTTATGCGTTATGCGTTATGCGTTATGCGTTATGCGTTATGCGTTATGCGTTATGCGCTATGCGTTATGCGTTATGCGTTATGCGTTATGCGTTATGCGTTATGCGTTATGCGTTATGCGTTAAGCGTTATGCGTTATGCGTTATGCGTTATGCGTTATGCGTTATGCGTTATGCGTTATGCGTTATGCGTTATGCGTTATGCGTTATGCGTTATGCGTTATGCGTTATGCGTTATGCGTTATGCGTTATGCGTTATGTGTTATGCATTATGCGTTATGCGTTATGCCTGATCCGTTAGGCGTTATGCGTTATGCGTTATGCGTTATGCGTTATGCGTTATGCGTTATGCGCTATGCGTTATGCGTTATGCGTTATGCGTTATGCGTTATGCGTTATGCGTTATGCGTTATGCGTTATGCGTTATGCGTTATGCGTTATGCGTTATGCGTTATGCGTTATGCGTTATGCGTTATGCGTTATGCGTTATGCGTTATGCGTTATGGGTTATGCATTATGCGTTATGCGTTATACGGTATGCGTTATGCGTTATACGTTATGCGTTATGCGTTATGCGATAAGCGTTATGCGTTATGCGTTAAGCATTATGCTTTATGCGTTATGCGTTATGAGTTACACGTTATGCGTTATTCGATATGCGTTATGCGTTATGCGTTATGCCTTATGCGTTATGCGTGATCCGTTATGCGTAAAGCATTATGCGTTTTGCTGTATTCGTTATGCGTTGTGCGTTATACGTTTGCGTTATGCGTTATGCGTTATGCGTTATGCATTTTGAGTTATGCGCCATGCGTTATGCATTATGCGTTATGCGTTATGCGATATGCGTTGTGCGTTATGCGTTATGCGTTATACGTTATGCGTTATGCGTTATGCGTTATGCATTTTGAGTTATGCGTTATGCGTTATGCGTTATGCGTTATGCGTGATCCGTTATGCGTTAAGCATTATGCGTTTTGCTGTATTCGTTATGCGTTGTGCGTTATACGTTTGCGTTATGCGTTATGCGTTATGCGTTATGCGTTATGCGTTATGCATTTTGAGTTATGCGCCATGCGTTATGCGTTATGCGATATGCGTTGTGCGTTATGCGATATGCGTTGTGCGTTATGCGTTATGCGTTATGCGTTATGCGTTATGCGTTATGCGTTATGCGTTATGCGTTATGCGTTATGCGTTATGCGTTATGCGTTATGCGTTATGCGTTATGGGTTATGCGTTATGTGTTATGCGATATGCGTTATGCGTTATGCGTCATGCGTTATGCGTTATGCGTTATGCGTTATGCGTTATGCGTTATGCGTTATGCGTTATGCGTTATGCGTTATGCGTTATGCGTTATGCGTTATGCGTTATGCGTTATGCATTTTGAGTTATGCGCCATGCGTTATGCGTTATGCGTTATGCGATATGCGTTGTGCGTTATGCGTTATGCGATATGCGTTGTGCGTTATGCGTTATGCGTTATGCGTTATGCGTTATGCGTTATGCGTTATGCGTTATGCGTTATGCGTTATGCGTTATGCGTTATGCGTTATGCATTTTCAGTTATGCGCCATTCTTTATGCGTTATGCGTTATGCGTTATGCGATATGCGTTATGCGTTATGCGTTATGCGTTATGCGTTATGCGTTATGCGTTATGCGTTATGCGTTATGCGTTATGCGTTATGCGTTATGCATTATGCTTTATGCGTTATGCGTTATGAGTCACACGTTATGCGTTATTCGATATGCGTTATGCGTTATGCGTTATGCGTTATGCGTTATGCGTTATGCGATATGCGTTGTGCGTTATGCGTTATGCGTTATGCGTTATGCGTAATGCGTTATGCGATATGCGTTGTGCGTTATGCGTTATGCGTTATGCGTCATGCGTTATGCGTTATGCGATATGCGTTGTGCGTTATGCGTTATGCGTTATGCGTTATGCGTTATGCGTTATGCGTTATGCGTTATGCGTTATGCGTTATGCGTTATGCGTTATGCGTTATGCGTTATGCGTTATGCGTTATGGGTTATGCATTATGCGTTATGCGTTATACGGTATGCGTTATGCGTTATACGTTATGCGTTATGCGTTATGCGATAAGCGTTATGCGTTATGCGTTAAGCATTATGCTTTATGCGTTATGCGTTATGAGTTACACGTTATGCGTTATTCGATATGCGTTATGCGTTATGCGTTATGCCTTATGCGTTATGCGTGATCCGTTATGCGTAAAGCATTATGCGTTTTGCTGTATTCGTTATGCGTTGTGCGTTATACGTTTGCGTTATGCGTTATGCGTTATGCGTTATGCATTTTGAGTTATGCGCCATGCGTTATGCATTATGCGTTATGCGTTATGCGATATGCGTTGTGCGTTATGCGTTATGCGTTATACGTTATGCGTTATGCGTTATGCGTTATGCGTTATGCGTTATGCGTTATGCGTTATGCGTTATGCGTTATGCGTGATCCGTTATGCGTTAAGCATTATGCGTTTTGCTGTATTCGTTATGCGTTGTGCGTTATACGTTTGCGTTATGCGTTATGCGTTATGCGTTATGCGTTATGCGTTATGCATTTTGAGTTATGCGCCATGCGTTATGCGTTATGCGATATGCGTTGTGCGTTATGCGATATGCGTTGTGCGTTATGCGTTATGCGTTATGCGTTATGCGTTATGCGTTATGCGTTATGCGTTATGCGTTATGCGTTATGCGTTATGCGTTATGCGTTATGGGTTATGCGTTATGTGTTATGCGATATGCGTTATGCGTTATGCGTCATGCGTTATGCGTTATGCGTTATGCGTTATGCGTTATGCGTTATGCGTTATGCGTTATGCGTTATGCGTTATGCGTTATGCGTTATGCGTTATGCGTTATGCGTTATGCGTTATGCATTTTGAGTTATGCGCCATGCGTTATGCGTTATGCGTTATGCGATACGCGTTGTGCGTTATGCGTTATGCGATATGCGTTGTGCGTTATGCGTTATGCGTTATGCGTTATGCGCTATGCGTTATGCGTTATGCGTTATGCGTTATGCGTTATGCGTTATGCGTTATGCGTTATGCGTTATGCGTTATGCATTTTGAGTTATGCGCCATGCGTTATGCGTTATGCGTTATGCGTTATGCGATATGCGTTATGCGTTATGCGTTATGCGTTATGCGTTATGCGTTATGCGTGATCCGTTATGCGTTAAGCATTATGCGTTTTGCTGTAATCGTTATGCGTTGTGCGTTATACGTTTGCGTTATGCGTTATGCGTTATGCGTTATGCGTTATGCATTTTGAGTTGTGCGCCATGCGTTATGCGTTATGCGATATGCGTTGTGCGTTATGCGTTATGCGTTATGCGATATGCGTTGTGCGTTATGCGTTATGCGTGATCCGTTATGCGTTAAGCATTATGCGTTTTGCTGTATTCGTTATGCGTTGTGCGTTATACGTTTGCGTTATGCGTTATGCGTTATGCGTTTTGCATTTTGAGTTATGCGCCATGCGTTACGCGTTATGCGTTATGCGTTATGCGATATGCGTTGTGCGTTATGCGTTATGCGTTATGCGTTATGTGTTATGCGTTATGCGTTATGCGTTATGCGTTATGCGTTATGCGTTATGCGTTATGCGTTATGCGTTATGCGTTATGCGTTATGCGTTATGCGTTATGCGTTATGCGTTATGCGTTATGCGTTATGTGTTATGCATTATGCGTTATGCGTTATGCCTGATCCGTTAGGCGTTATGCGTTATGCGTTATGCGTTATGCGTTATGCGTTATGCGTTATGCGTTATGCGTTATGCGTTATGCGTTATGCGTTATGCGTTATGCGTTATGCGTTATGCGTTATGCGTTATGTGTTATGAATTATGCGTTATGCGTTCTGCCTGATCCGTTAGGCGTTATGCGTTATGCGTTATGCGTTATGCGTTATGCGTTATGCGTTATGCGTTATGCGTTATGCGCTATGCGTTATGTGTTATGCGTTATGCGTTATGCGTTATGCGTTATGCGTTATGCGTTATGCGTTAAGCGTTATGCGTTATGCGTTATGCGTTATGCGTTATACGTTATGCGTTATGCGTTATGCGTTATGCGTTATGCGTTATGCGTTATGCGTTATGCGTTATGCGTTATGCGTTATGCGTTATGCGTTATGCGTTATGCGTTATGCGTTATGCGTTATGCGTTATGTGTTATGCATTATGCGTTATGCGTTATGCCTGATCCGTTAGGCGTTATGCGTTATGCGTTATGCGTTATGCGTTATGCGTTATGCGTTATGCGCTATGCGTTATGCGTTATGCGTTATGCGTTATGCGTTATGCGTTATGCGTTATGCGTTATGCGTTATGCGTTATGCGTTATGCGTTATGCGTTATGCGTTATGCGTTATGCGTTATGCGTTATGCGTTATGCGTTATGCGTTATGCGTTATGGGTTATGCGTTATGCGTTATGCGATATGCGTTGTGCGTTATGCGTTATGCATTTTGAGTTATGCGCCATGCGTTATGCGTTATGCGTTATGCGTTATGCGATATGCGTTGTGCGTTATGCGTTATGCGTGATCCGTTATGCGTTAAGCATTATGCGTTTTGCTGTATTCGTTATGCGTTGTGCGTTATACGTTTGCTTTATGCGTTATGCGTTATGCGTTATGCATTTTCAGTTATGCGCCATTCTTTATGCGTTATGCGTTATGCGTTATGCGTTATGCGTTATGCATTTTGAGTTATGCGCCATGCGTTATGCGTTATGCGTTATGCGTTATGCGTTATGCGTTATGCGTTATGCGTTATGCGTTATGCGTTATGCGTTATGCATTATGCTTTATGCGTTATGCGTTATGAGTCACACGTTATGCGTTATTCGATATGCGTTATGCGTTATGCGTTATGCGTTATGCGTTATGCGTTATGCGATATGCGTTGTGCGTTATGCGTTATGCGTTATGCGTTATGCGTTATGCGTTATGCGATATGCGTTGTGCGTTATGCGTTATGCGTTATGCGTTATGCGTTATGCGTTATGCGTTATGCGATATGCGTTGTGCGTTATGCGTTATGCGTTATGCGTTATGCGTTATGCGTTATGCGTTATGCGTTATGCGTTATGCGTTATGCGTTATGCGTTATGCGTTATGCGTTATGCGTTATGCGTTATGGGTTATGCATTATGCGTTATGCGTTATACGGTATGCTTTATGCGTTATACGTTATGCGTTATGCGTTATGCGATAAGCGTTATGCGTTATGCGTTAAGCATTATGCTTTATGCGTTATGCGTTATGAGTTACACGTTATGCGTTATTCGATATGCGTTATGCGTTATGCGTTATGCCTTATGCGTTATGCGTGATCCGTTATGCGTAAAGCATTATGCGTTTTGCTGTATTCGTTATGCGTTGTGCGTTATACGTTTGCGTTATGCGTTATGCGTTATGCGTTATGCATTTTGAGTTATGCGCCATGCGTTATGCATTATGCGTTATGCGTTATGCGATATGCGTTGTGCGTTATGCGTTATGCGTTATACGTTATGCGTTATGCGTTATGCGTTATGCGTTATGCGTTATGCGTTATGCGTTATGCGTTATGCGTTATGCGTTATGCATTTTGAGTTATGCGCCATGCGTTATGCGTTATGCGTTATGCGTTATGCGTTATGCATTTTGAGTTATGCGCCATGCGTTATGCGTTATGCGTTATGCGATATGCGTTGTGCGTTATGCGTTATGCGTGGTCCGTTATGCGTAAGCATTATGCGTTTTGCTGTATTCGTTATGCGTTGTGCGTTATACGTTTGCGTTATGCGTTATGCGTTATGCGTTATGCATTTTGAGTTATGCGCCATGCGTTATGCGTTATGCGTTATGCATTTTGAGTTATGCGCCATGCGTTATGCGTTATGCGTTATGCGTTATGCGATATGCGTTATGCGTTATGCGTTATGCGTTATGCGTTATGCGTTATGCGTGATCCGTTATGCGTTAAGCATTATGCGTTTTGCTGTATTCGTTATGCGTTGTGCGTTATACGTTTGCGTTATGCGTTATGCGTTATGCGTTATGCGTTATGCGTTATGCGTTATGCGTTATGCGTTATGCGTTATGCGTTATGCGTTATGCGTTATGCGTTATGCGTTATGCGTTATGCGTTATGCGTTATGCGTTATGCGTTATGCGTTATGCGTTATGCGTTATGCGTTATGCGTTATGCGTTATGCGTTATGCATTTTGAGTTATGCGCCATGCGTTATGCGTTATGCGTTATGCGATATGCGTTGTGCGTTATGCGTCATGCGATATGCGTTGTGCGTTATGCGTTATGCGTTATGCGTTATGCGTTATGCGTTATGCGTTATGCGTTATGCGTTATGCGTTATGCGTTATGCGTTATGCGTTATGCGTTATGCGTTATGCGTTATGCGTTATGCGTTATGCATTTTGAGTTATGCGCCATGCGTTATGCGTTATGCGTTATGCGTTATGCGATATGCGTTATGCGTTATGCGTTATGCGTTATGCGTTATGCGTTATGCGTGATCCGTTATGCGTTAAGCATTATGCGTTTTGCTGTATTCGTTATGCGTTGTGCGTTATACGTTTGCGTTATGCGTTATGCGTTATGCGTTATGCGTTATGCATTTTGAGTTATGCGCCATGCGTTATGCGTTATGCGATATGCGTTGTGCGTTATGCGTTATGCGTTATGCGATATGCGTTGTGCGTTATGCGTTATGCGTGATCCGTTATGCGTTAAGCATTATGCGTTTTGCTGTATTCGTTATGCGTTGTGCGTTATACGTTTGCGTTATGCGTTATGCGTTATGCGTTTTGCATTTTGAGTTATGCGCCATGCGTTACGCGTTATGCGTTATGCGTTATGCGATATGCGTTGTGCGTTATGCGTTATGCGTTATGCGTTATGTGTTATGCGTTATGCGTTATGTGTTATGCGTGATGCATTTTGAGGTATGCGCCATGCGTTATGCGTTATGCGTTATGCGTTATGCGATATGCGTTGTGCGTTATGCGTTATGCGAAATGCGTTGTGCATTATGCGTTATGCGTTATGCGTTATGCGTTATGCGTTATGCGTTATGCGTTATGCGTTATGCGTTATGCGTTGTGCGTTATACGTTTGCGTTATGCGTTATGCGTTATGCGTTATGCGTTATGCATTTTGAGTTATGCGCCATGCGTTATGCGTTATGCGATATGCGTTGTGCGTTATGCGTTATGCGTTATGCGATATACGTTGTGCGTTATGCGTTATGCGTGATCCGTTATGCGTTAAGCATTATGCGTTTTGCTGTATTCGTTATGCGTTGTGCGTTATACGTTTGCGTTATGCGTTATGCGTTATGCGTTTTGCATTTTGAGTTATGCGCCATGCGTTACGCGTTATGCGTTATGCGTTATGCGATATGCGTTGTGCGTTATGCGTTATGCGTTATGCGTTATGCGTTATGCGTTATGCGTTATGCGTTATGCGTTATGCGTTATGCGTTATGCGTTATGCGTTATGCGTTATGCGTTATGCGTTATGCGTTATGCGTTATGCGTTATGCGTTATGCGTTATGCATTTTGAGTTATGCGCCATGCGTTATGCGTTATGCGTTATGCGATATGCGTTGTGCGTTATGCGTTATGCGATATGCGTTGTGCGTTATGCGTTATGCGTTATGCGTTATGCGTTATGCGTTATGCGTTATGCGTTATGCGTTATGCGTTATGCGTTATGCGTTATGCATTTTGAGTTATGCGCCATGCGTTATGCGTTATGCGTTATGCGTTATGCGATATGCGTTATGCGTTATGCGTTATGCGTAATGCGTTATGCTTGATCCGTTATGCGTTAAGCATTATGCGTTTTACTGTATTCGTTATGCGTTGTGCGTTATACGTTTGCGTTATGCGTTATGCGTTATGCGTTATGCATTTTGAGTTATGCGCCATGCGTTATGCGTTATGCGATATGCGTTGTGCGTTATGCGTTATGCGTTATGCGATATGCGTTGTGCGTTATGCGTTATGCGTGATCCGTTATGCGTTAAGCATTATGCGTTTTGCTGTATTCGTTATGCGTTGTGCGTTATACGTTTGCGTTATGCGTTATGCGTTATGCGTTTTGCATTTTGAGTTATGCGACATGCGTTACGCGTTATGCGTTATGCGTTATGCGATATGCGTTGTGCGTTATGCGTTATGCGTTATGCGTTATGTGTTATGCGTTATGCGTTATGCGTTATGCATTTTGAGGTATGCGCCATGCGTTATGCGTTATGCGTTATGCGTTATGCGATATGCGTAGTGCGTTATGCGTTATGCGAAATGCGTTGTGCATTATGCGTTATGCGTTATGCGTTATGCGTTATGCGTTATGCGTTATGCGTTATGCGTTATGCGTTATGCGTTATGCGTTATGCGATATGCGTTATGCGTTATGCGTTATGCGTTATGCGTTATGCGATATGCGTTGTGCGTTATGCGTTATGCGTGATCCGTTATGCGTTAAGCATTATGCGTTTTGCTGTATTCGTTATGCGTTGTGCGTTATACGTTTGCGTTATGCGTTATGCGTTATGCGTTTTGCATTTTGAGTTATGCGCCATGCGTTACGCGTTATGCGTTATGCGTTATGCGATATGCGTTGTGCGTTATGCGTTATGCGTTATGCGTTATGTGTTATGCGTTATGCGTTATGCGTTATGCGTTATGCATTTTGAGGTATGCGCCATGCGTTATGCGTTATGCGTTATGCGTTATGCGATATGCGTTGTGCGTTATGCGTTATGCGAAATGCGTTGTGCATTATGCGTTATGCGTTATGCGTTATGCGTTATGCGTTATGCGTTATGCGTTATGCGTTATGCGTTATGCGTTATGCGTTATGCGTTATGCATTTTGAGTTATGCGCCATGCGTTTTGCGTTATGCGTTATGCGTTATGCGATATGCGTAGTGCGTTATGCGTTATGTGTTATGCGTTATGCGTTATGCGTTATGCGTTATGCGTTATGCGTTATGCGTTATGCGTTATGCGTTATGCGTTATGCGTTATGCGTTATGCGTTATGGGTTATGCGTTATGCGTTATGCGATATGCGTTATGCGTTATACGTTATGCTTTATGCTTTATGCGTTATGCGTTATGCGCTATGAGTGATCCGACTTGCGTTATGCGTTATGCGTTATGCGTTATGCGTTATGCGTTATGCGTTATGCGTTATGTGTTATGCGTTATGCGTTATGCGTTATGCGTTATGCGTTATGCGTTATGCGTTATGCGTTATGCGTTATGTGTTATGCATTATGGGTTATGCGTTATGCCTGATCCGTAAGGCGTTATGCGTTATGCGTTATGCGTTATGCGTTATGCGTTATGCGTTATGCGTTATGCGTTATGCGTTATGCGTTATGCGTTATGCGTTATGCGTTATGCGTTATGCGTTATGCGTTATGCGTTATGCGTTATGCGTTATGCGTTATGCGTTATGCGTTATGCGTTATGGGTTATGCGTTATGCGTTATGCGATATGCGTTATGCGTTATGCGTTATACGTTATGCTTTATGCTTTATGCGTTATGCGTTATGCGCTATGAGTGATCCGACTTGCGTTATGCGTTATGCGTTATGCGTTATGCGTTATGCGTTATGCGTTATGCGTTATGCGTTATGTGTTATGCGTTATGCGTTATGCGTTATGCGTTATGCGTTATGCGTTATGCGTTATGCGTTATGCGTTATGCGTTATGTGTTATGCATTATGGGTTATGCGTTATGCCTGATCCGTAAGGCGTTATGCGTTATGCGTTATGCGTTATGCGTTATGCGTTATGCGTTATGCGTTATGCGTTATGCGTTATGCGTTATGCGTTATGCGTTATGCGTTATGCGTTATGCGTTATGAGTGATCCGACATGCGTTATCCGTTATGGGTTATGCGTTATGCGTTATGCGTTTTGCGTTATACGTTATCCGATATGCGTTGTGCGTTATGCGTTATGCGTTATGCGTTATGCGTTATTTGTTATGCATTTTGAGTTATGCGCCATGCGTTATGCGTTATGCGTTATGCGTTATGCGTTATGCGATATGCGTTATGCGTTATGCCTTATGCGTTATGCGTGATCCGTTATGCGTTAAGCATTATGCGTTTTGCTGTATTCGTTATGCGTTGTGCGTTATACGTTTGCGTTATGCGTTATGCGTTATGCGTTATGCGTTATGCATTTTGAGTTATGCGTTATGCGATAAGCGTTATGCGTTATGCGTTAAGCATTATGCTTTATGCGTTATGCGTTATGAGTTACACGTTATGCGTTATTCGATATGCTTTATGCGTTATGCGTTATGCCTTATGCGTTATGCGATAAGCGTTATGCGTTATGCGTTAAGCATTATGCTTTATGCGTTATGCGTTATGAGTTACACGTTATGCGTTATTCGATATGCGTTATGCGTTATGCGTTATGCCTTATGCGTTATGCGTGATCCGTTATGCGTTAAGCATTATGCGTTTTGCTGTATTCGTTATGCGTTGTGCGTTATACGTTTGCGTTATGCGTTATGCGTTATGCGTTATGCGTTATGCGTTATGCGTTATGCATTTTGAGTTATGCGCCATGCGTTATGCGATGTGCGTTGTTCGTTATGCGTTATGCGTTATGCGTTATGCGTTATGCGTTATGCGTTATGCGTTATGCGTTATGCGTTATGCGTTATGCGTTATGCGTTATGCGTTATGCGTTATGCGTTATGCGTTATGCGTTATGCGTTATGCGTTATGCGTTATGCGTTATGAGTTATGCATTTTGAGGTATGCGCCATGCGTTATGCGTTATGCGTTATGCGTTATGCGTTATGCGTTATGCGTTATGCGTTATGCGTTATGCGTTATGCGTTATGCGTTATGCGATATGCGTAGTGCGTTATGCGTTATGCGAAATGCGTTGTGCATTATGCGTTATGCGTTATGCGTTATGCGTTATGCGTTATGCGTTATGCGTTATGCGTTATGCGTTATGCGTTATGCGTTATGCGTTATGCGTTATGCGATATGCGTTATGCGTTATGCGTTATGCGTTATGCGTTATGCGATATGCGTTGTGCGTTATGCGTTATGCGTGATCCGTTATGCGTTAAGCATTATGCGTTTTGCTGTATTCGTTATGCGTTGTGCGTTATACGTTTGCGTTATGCGTTATGAGTTATGCGTTTTGCATTTTGAGTTATGCGCCATGCGTTACGCGTTATGCGTTATGCGTTATGCGATATGCGTTGTGCGTTATGCGTTATGCGTTATGCGTTATGTGTTATGCGTTATGCGTTATGCGTTATGCGTTATGCATTTTGAGGTATGCGCCATGCGTTATGCGTTATGCGTTATGCGTTATGCGATATGCGTTGTGCGTTATGCGTTATGCGAAATGCGTTGTGCATTATGCGTTATGCGTTATGCGTTATGCGTTATGCGTTATGCGTTATGCGTTATGCGTTATGCGTTATGCGTTATGCGTTATGCATTTTGAGTTATGCGCCATGCGTTTTGCGTTATGCGTTATGCGTTATGCGATATGCGTAGTGCGTTATGCGTTATGCGTTATGCGTTATGCGTTATGCGTTATGCGTTATGCGTTATGCGTTATGCGTTATGCGTTATGCGTTATGCGTTATGCGTTATGCGTTATGCGTTATGCGTTATGCGTTATGCGATATGCGTTATGCGTTATACGTTATGCTTTATGCTTTATGCGTTATGCGTTATGCGCTATGAGTGATCCGACTTGCGTTATGCGTTATGCGTTATGCGTTATGCGTTATGCGTTATGCGTTATGCGTTATACGTTATGCTTTATGCTTTATGCGTTATGCGTTATGCGCTATGAGTGATCCGACTTGCGTTATGCGTTATGCGTTATGCGTTATGCGTTATGCGTTATGCGTTATGCGTTATGTGTTATGCGTTATGCGTTATGCGTTATGCGTTATGCGTTATGCGTTATGCGTTATGCGTTATGTGTTATGCATTATGGGTTATGCGTTATGCCTGATCCGTAAGGCGTTATGCGTTATGCGTTATGCGTTATGCGTTATGCGTTATGCGTTATGCGTTATGCGTTATGCGTTATGCGTTATGCGTTATGCGTTATGCGTTATGCGATATGCGTTATGCGTTATGCGTTATGCGTTATGCGTTATGCGTTATGCGTTATGGGTTATGCGTTATGCGTTATGCGATATGCGTTATGCGTTATACGTTATGCTTTATGCTTTATGCGTTATGCGTTATGCGCTATGAGTGATCCGACTTGCGTTATGCGTTATGCGTTATGCGTTATGCGTTATGCGTTATGCGTTATGCGTTATGTGTTATGCGTTATGCGTTATGCGTTATGCGTTATGCGTTATGCGTTATGCTTTATGCGTTATGTGTTATGCATTATGGGTTATGCGTTATGCCTGATCCGTAAGGCGTTATGCGTTATGCGTTATGCGTTATGCGTTATGCGTTATGCGTTATGCGTTATGCGTTATGCGTTATGCGTTATGCGTTATGCATTTTGAGGTATGCGCCATGCGTTATGCGTTATGCGTTATGCGTTATGTGTTATGCGTTATGCGTTATGCGTTATGCGTTATGCGTTATGCGTTATGCGTTATGCGATATGCGTAGTGCGTTATGCGTTATGCGAAATGCGTTGTGCATTATGCGTTATGCGTTATGCGTTATGCGTTATGCGTTATGCGTTATGCGTTATGCGTTATGCGTTATGCGTTATGCGTTATGCGTTATGCGATATGCGTTATGCGTTATGCGTTATGCGTTATGCGTTATGCGATATGCGTTGTGCGTTATGCGTTATGCGTGATCCGTTATGCGTTAAGCATTATGCGTTTTGCTGTATTCGTTATGCGTTGTGCGTTATACGTTTGCGTTATGCGTTATGAGTTATGCGTTTTGCATTTTGAGTTATGCGCCATGCGTTACGCGTTATGCGTTATGCGTTATGCGATATGCGTTGTGCGTTATGCGTTATGCGTTATGCGTTATGTGTTATGCGTTATGCGTTATGCGTTATGCGTTATGCATTTTGAGGTATGCGCCATGCGTTATGCGTTATGCGTTATGCGTTATGCGATATGCGTTGTGCGTTATGCGTTATGCGAAATGCGTTGTGCATTATGCGTTATGCGTTATGCGTTATGCGTTATGCGTTATGCGTTATGCGTTATGCGTTATGCGTTATGCGTTATGCGTTATGCGTTATGCGTTATGCGTTATGCATTTTGAGTTATGCGCCATGCGTTATGCGATGTGCGTTGTTCGTTATGCGTTATGCGTTATGCGTTATGCGTTATGCGTTATGCGTTATGCGTTATGCGTTATGCGTTATGCGTTATGCGTTATGCGTTATGCGTTATGCGTTATGCGTTATGCGTTATGCGTTATGCGTTATGCGTTATGCGTTATGCGTTATGCGTTATGCATTTTGAGGTATGCGCCATGCGTTATGCGTTATGCGTTATGCGTTATGTGTTATGCGTTATGCGTTATGCGTTATGCGTTATGCGTTATGCGTTATGCGTTATGCGATATGCGTAGTGCGTTATGCGTTATGCGAAATGCGTTGTGCATTATGCGTTATGCGTTATGCGTTATGCGTTATGCGTTATGCGTTATGCGTTATGCGTTATGCGTTATGCGTTATGCGTTATGCGTTATGCGTTATGCGTTATGCGATATGCGTTATGCGTTATGCGTTATGCGTTATGCGTTATGCGATATGCGTTGTGCGTTATGCGTTATGCGTGATCCGTTATGCGTTAAGCATTATGCGTTTTGCTGTATTCGTTATGCGTTGTGCGTTATACGTTTGCGTTATGCGTTATGAGTTATGCGTTATGCGTTATGCGTTATGCGTTATGCGTTATGCGATATGCGTTATGCGTTATGCGTTATGCGTTATGCGTTATGTGTTATGCGTTATGCGTTATGCGTTATGCGTTATGCATTTTGAGGTATGCGCCATGCGTTATGCGTTATGCGTTATG
The DNA here is from genome assembly GCA_916610235.2 of Lasioglossum morio. NCBI lineage: Eukaryota > Metazoa > Arthropoda > Insecta > Hymenoptera > Halictidae > Lasioglossum > Lasioglossum morio. Next base: position 5,901 of record CAKAJA020000731.1, on the reverse strand, counting down.
CGTTATGCGATATGCGTTGTGCGTTATGCGTTATGCGAAATGCGTTGTGCATTATGCGTTATGCGTTATGCGTTATGCGTTATGCGTTATGCGTTATGCGTTATGCGTTATGCGTTATGCGTTATGCGTTATGCGTTATGCATTTTGAGTTATGCGCCATGCGTTTTGCGTTATGCGTTATGCGTTATGCGATATGCGTAGTGCGTTATGCGTTATGCGTTATGCGTTATGCGTTATGCGTTATGCGTTATGCGTTATGCGTTATGCGTTATGCGTTATGCGTTATGCGTTATGCGTTATGCGTTATGCGTTATGCGTTATGCGATATGCGTTATGCGTTATACGTTATGCTTTATGCTTTATGCGTTATGCGTTATGCGCTATGAGTGATCCGACTTGCGTTATGCGTTATGCGTTATGCGTTATGCGTTATGCGTTATGCGTTATACGTTATGCTTTATGCTTTATGCGTTATGCGTTATGCGCTATGAGTGATCCGACTTGCGTTATGCGTTATGCGTTATGCGTTATGCGTTATGCGTTATGCGTTATGCGTTATGTGTTATGCGTTATGCGTTATGCGTTATGCGTTATGCGTTATGCGTTATGCGTTATGCGTTATGCGTTATGTGTTATGCATTATGGGTTATGCGTTATGCCTGATCCGTAAGGCGTTATGCGTTATGCGTTATGCGTTATGCGTTATGCGTTATGCGTTATGCGTTATGCGTTATGCGTTATGCGTTATGCGTTATGCGTTATGCGTTATGCGTTATGCGTTATGCGTTATGCGTTATGCGTTATGCGTTATGCGTTATGCGTTATGCGTTATGGGTTATGCGTTATGCGTTATGCGATATGCGTTATGCGTTATACGTTATGCTTTATGCTTTATGCGTTATGCGTTATGCGCTATGAGTGATCCGACTTGCGTTATGCGTTATGCGTTATGCGTTATGCGTTATGCGTTATGCGTTATGCGTTATGCGTTATGCGTTATGCGTTATGCGTTATGCGTTATGCGTTATGCGTTATGCGTTATGCGTTATGTGTTATGCATTATGGGTTATGCGTTATGCCTGATCCGTAAGGCGTTATGCGTTATGCGTTATGCGTTATGCGTTATGCGTTATGCGTTATGCGTTATGCGTTATGCGTTATGCGTTATGCGTTATGCGTTATGAGTGATCCGACATGCGTTATCCGTTATGGGTTATGCGTTATGCGTTATGCGTTTTGCGTTATACGTTATCCGATATGCGTTGTGCGTTATGCGTTATGCGTTATGCGTTATGCGTTATTTGTTATGCATTTTGAGTTATGCGCCATGCGTTATGCGTTATGCGTTATGCGTTATGCGTTATGCGTTATGCGATATGCGTTATGCGTTATGCCTTATGCGTTATGCGTGATCCGTTATGCGTTAAGCATTATGCGTTTTGCTGTATTCGTTATGCGTTGTGCGTTATACGTTTGCGTTATGCGTTATGCGTTATGCGTTATGCGTTATGCATTTTGAGTTATGCGTTATGCGATAAGCGTTATGCGTTATGCGTTAAGCATTATGCTTTATGCGTTATGCGTTATGAGTTACACGTTATGCGTTATTCGATATGCTTTATGCGTTATGCGTTATGCCTTATGCGTTATGCGATAAGCGTTATGCGTTATGCGTTAAGCATTATGCTTTATGCGTTATGCGTTATGAGTTACACGTTATGCGTTATTCGATATGCGTTATGCGTTATGCGTTATGCCTTATGCGTTATGCGTGATCCGTTATGCGTTAAGCATTATGCGTTTTGCTGTATTCGTTATGCGTTGTGCGTTATACGTTTGCGTTATGCGTTATGCGTTATGCGTTATGCGTTATGCGTTATGCGTTATGCATTTTGAGATATGCGCCATGCGTTATGCGATGTGCGTTGTTCGTTATGCGTTATGCGTTATGCGTTATGCGTTATGCGTTATGCGTTATGCGTTATGCGTTATGCGTTATGCGTTATGCGTTATGCGTTATGCGTTATGCGTTATGCGTTATGCGTTATGCGTTATGCGTTATGCGTTATGCGTTATGCGTTATGCGTTATGCGTTATGCCTTATGCGTTATGCGTGATCCGTTATGCGTTAAGCATTATGCGTTTTGCTGTATTCGTTATGCGTTGTGCGTTATACGTTTGCGTTATGCGTTATGCGTTATGCGTTATGCGTTATGCGTTATGCGTTATGCATTTTGAGTTATGCGCCATGCGTTATGCGATGTGCGTTGTTCGTTATGCGTTATGCGTTATGCGTTATGCGTTATGCGTTATGCGTTATGCGTTATGCGTTATGCGTTATGCGTTATGCGTTATGCGTTATGCGTTATGCGTTATGCGTTATGCGTTATGCGTTATGCGTTATGCGTTATGCGTTATGCGTTATGCATTTTGAGGTATGCGCCATGCGTTATGCGTTATGCGTTATGCGTTATGTGTTATGCGTTATGCGTTATGCGTTATGCATTTTGAGGTATGCGCCATGCGTTATGCGTTATGCGTTATGCGTTATGCGATATGCGTAGTGCGTTATGCGTTATGCGAAATGCGTTGTGCATTATGCGTTATGCGTTATGCGTTATGCGTTATGCGTTATGCGTTATGCGTTATGCGTTATGCGTTATGCGTTATGCGTTATGCGTTATGCGTTATGCGATATGCGTTATGCGTTATGCGTTATGCGTTATGCGTTATGCGATATGCGTTGTGCGTTATGCGTTATGCGTGATCCGTTATGCGTTAAGCATTATGCGTTTTGCTGTATTCGTTATGCGTTGTGCGTTATACGTTTGCGTTATGCGTTATGAGTTATGCGTTTTGCATTTTGAGTTATGCGCCATGCGTTACGCGTTATGCGTTATGCGTTATGCGATATGCGTTGTGCGTTATGCGTTATGCGTTATGCGTTATGTGTTATGCGTTATGCGTTATGCGTTATGCGTTATGCATTTTGAGGTATGCGCCATGCGTTATGCGTTATGCGTTATGCGTTATGCGATATGCGTTGTGCGTTATGCGTTATGCGAAATGCGTTGTGCATTATGCGTTATGCGTTATGCGTTATGCGTTATGCGTTATGCGTTATGCGTTATGCGTTATGCGTTATGCGTTATGCGTTATGCGTTATGCGTTATGCATTTTGAGTTATGCGCCATGCGTTTTGCGTTATGCGTTATGCGTTATGCGATATGCGTAGTGCGTTATGCGTTATGCGTTATGCGTTATGCGTTATGCGTTATGCGTTATGCGTTATGCGTTATGCGTTATGCGTTATGCGTTATGCGTTATGCGTTATGCGTTATGCGTTATGCGTTATGGGTTATGCGTTATGCGTTATGCGATATGCGTTATGCGTTATACGTTATGCTTTATGCTTTATGCGTTATGCGTTATGCGCTATGAGTGATCCGACTTGCGTTATGCGTTATGCGTTATGCGTTATGCGTTATGCGTTATGCGTTATGCGTTATGTGTTATGCGTTATGCGTTATGCGTTATGCGTTATGCGTTATGCGTTATGCGTTATGCGTTATGCGTTATGTGTTATGCATTATGGGTTATGCGTTATGCCTGATCCGTAAGGCGTTATGCGTTATGCGTTATGCGTTATGCGTTATGCGTTATGCGTTATGCGTTATGCGTTATGCGTTATGCGTTATGCGTTATGCGTTATGCGTTATGCGTTATGCGTTATGCGTTATGCGTTATGCGTTATGCGTTATGCGTTATGCGTTATGCGTTATGGGTTATGCGTGATCCGTTATGCGTTAAGCATTATGCGTTTTGCTGTATTCGTTATGCGTTGTGCGTTATACGTTTGCGTTATGCGTTATGAGTTATGCGTTTTGCATTTTGAGTTATGCGCCATGCGTTACGCGTTATGCGTTATGCGTTATGCGATATGCGCCATGCGTTATGCGTTATGCGTTATGCGTTATGTGTTATGCGTTATGCGTTATGCGTTATGCATTTTGAGGTATGCGCCATGCGTTATGCGTTATGCGTTATGCGTTATGCGATATGCGTAGTGCGTTATGCGTTATGCGAAATGCGTTGTGCATTATGCGTTATGCGTTATGCGTTATGCGTTATGCGTTATGCGTTATGCGTTATGCGTTATGCGTTATGCGTTATGCGTTATGCGTTATGCGTTATGCGATATGCGTTATGCGTTATGCGTTATGCGTTATGCGTTATGCGATATGCGTTGTGCGTTATGCGTTATGCGTGATCCGTTATGCGTTAAGCATTATGCGTTTTGCTGTATTCGTTATGCGTTGTGCGTTATACGTTTGCGTTATGCGTTATGAGTTATGCGTTTTGCATTTTGAGTTATGCGCCATGCGTTACGCGTTATGCGTTATGCGTTATGCGATATGCGTTATGCGTTATGCGTTATGCGTTATGCGTTATGCGTTATGCGTTATGCGTTATGCGTTATGCGTTATGCATTTTGAGGTATGCGCCATGCGTTATGCGTTATGCGTTATGCGTTATGCGATATGCGTTGTGCGTTATGCGTTATGCGAAATGCGTTGTGCATTATGCGTTATGCGTTATGCGTTATGCGTTATGCGTTATGCGTTATGCGTTATGCGTTATGCGTTATGCGTTATGCGTTATGCGTTATGCGTTATGCATTTTGAGTTATGCGCCATGCGTTATGCGTTATGCGTTATGCGTTATGCGATATGCGTAGTGCGTTATGCGTTATGCGTTATGCGTTATGCGTTATGCGTTATGCGTTATGCGTTATGCGTTATGCGTTATGCGTTATGCGTTATGCGTTATGCGTTATGCGTTATGCGTTATGCGTTATGGGTTATGCGTTATGCGTTATGCGATATGCGTTATGCGTTATACGTTATGCTTTATGCTTTATGCGTTATGCGTTATGCGCTATGAGTGATCCGAGTTGCGTTATGCGTTATGCGTTATGCGTTATGCGTTATGCGTTATGCGTTATGCGTTATGTGTTATGCGTTATGCGTTATGCGTTATGCGTTATGCGTTATGCGTTATGCGTTATGCGTTATGCGTTATGTGTTATGCATTATGGGTTATGCGTTATGCCTGATCCGTAAGGCGTTATGCGTTATGCGTTATGCGTTATGCGTTATGCGTTATGCGTTATGCGTTATGCGTTATGCGTTATGCGTTATGCGTTATGCGTTATGCGTTATGCGTTATGCGTTATGCGTTATGCGTTATGCGTTATGCGTTATGCGTTATGCGTTATGCGTTATGGGTTATGCGTTATGCGTTATGCGATATGCGTTATGCGTTATACGTTATGCTTTATGCTTTATGCGTTATGCGTTATGCGCTATGAGTGATCCGACTTGCGTTATGCGTTATGCGTTATGCGTTATGCGTTATGCGTTATGCGTTATGCGTTATGCGTTATGCGTTATGCGTTATGCGTTATGCGTTATGCGTTATGCGTTATGCGTTATGCGTTATGTGTTATGCATTATGGGTTATGCGTTATGCCTGATCCGTAAGGCGTTATGCGTTATGCGTTATGCGTTATGCGTTATGCGTTATGCGTTATGCGTTATGCGTTATGCGTTATGCGTTATGCGTTATGCGTTATGCGTTATGCGTTATGCGTTATGAGTGATCCGACATGCGTTATCCGTTATGGGTTATGCGTTATGGGTTATGCGTTTTGCGTTATACGTTATCCGATATGCGTTGTGCGTTATGCGTTATGCGTTATGCGTTATGCGTTATTTGTTATGCATTTTGAGTTATGCGCCATGCGTTATGCGTTATGCGTTATGCGTTATGCGTTATGCGATATGCGTTATGCGTTATGCCTTATGCGTTATGCGTGATCCGTTATGCGTTAAGCATTAT
>CAKAJA020000730.1:0-29143 GCA_916610235.2 Lasioglossum morio | reverse complement strand
ACGTTATACGTTATACGTTATACGTTATACGTTATACGTTATACGTTATACGTTATACGTTATACGTTATACGTTATACGTTATACGTTATACGTTATACGTTATACGTTATACGTTATACGTTATACGTTATACGTTATACGTTATACGTTATACGTTATACGTTATACGTTATACGTTATACGTTATACGTTATACGTTGTACGTTATATGTTTAACGTTATACGTTATACGTTTAAGATTATACGTTATACGTTATACGTTATACGTTATACGTTTAACGTTATACGTTATACGTTATATGTTTAACGTTAAAAGTTATACGTTATACGTTATACGTTATACGTTATACGATGTACGTTATACGTTATACGTTGTACGTTGTACGTTATTCGTTATACGTTATACGTTATACGTTATACGTTATACGTTATACGTTATACGTTATACGTTATACGTTATACGTTATACGTTATACGTTATACGTTATACGTTATACGTTATACGTTATACGTTATACGTTATACGTTATACGTTATACGTTATACGTTATACGTTATACGTTATACGTTATACGTTATACGTTATACGTTATACGTTATACGTTATACGTTATACGTTATACGTTATACGTTATACGTTATACGTTATACGTTATACGTTATACGTTATACGTTATACGTTATACGTTATACGTTATACGTTATACGTTATACGTTATACGTTATACGTTATACGTTATACGTTATACGTTATACGTTATACGTTATACGTTATACGTTATACGTTATACGTTATACGTTATACGTTATACGTTATACGTTATACGTTATACGTTATACGTTATACGTTATACGTTATACGTTATACGTTATACGTTATACGTTATACGTTATACGTTATACGTTATACGTTATACGTTATACGTTATACGTTATACGTTATACGTTATACGTTATACGTTATACGTTATACGTTATACGTTATACGTTATACGTTATACGTTATACGTTATACGTTATACGTTATACGTTATACGTTATACGTTATACGTTATACGTTATACGTTATACGTTATACGTTATACGTTATACGTTATACGTTATACGTTATACGTTATACGTTATACGTTATACGTTATACGTTATACGTTATACGTTACTAGCTACTCGTGGCGTGCCTGCGGCACGCCCTCGCAGCCAGGCCCTCCGGGCGGGTTGCCCTTGCGTGCGGCGCACAATGTGCGTACCAATGACGTCATAACTTTTGAACGACTGGACTTTCGCATGGATAAAATTTCATGTCAACCAAATGATTTATTTTCTAGTCTTAGAATAATTTAAACTATTACTAACATTTAGCGTAAGGCGAGTGGATAAACAATATTTTTGGTTTTTTGATTTGGTGTATATATGTATAGACTTTTTGGAGTCCCTACTCTAGAGCAAGCAACATATAGTTGGCCATGTGAAAAACATGGATTTTCTAAATTTAAGCCGGCAACGTGCAGAGACTGCCCTTGAGCTTTGTTGATTGTCATCGCGAAAGCAAGACGTACGGGAAACTGTAGTCGTTTGAATGTGAATGGCAAATCAGTGGGAATCATTGGAATGCGTGGAATAAGCACATCTTCTCCTTTACATTTGCCGTTAATTATTGTTGCTTCAATCACATTCGGCATCAGTTTTTTCACTGAAAGTCTGGTTCCGTTGCACAACTTTGGCGTGTTGAGATTCCGAAGGAGCAGTATTGGTGAACCAACTTTCAACATTAATATGTGTGGTGGCATTCCAGCAGGCTCCAATGAATTCAGAAATTCTATTGGATAATTAACAGCTTGATTCTCTTCTGTAACTGTATCGATGGATTTGTATTTGGTAACCGCACCAGGAATTTTTAATTGAATCTTGTTATTGATTCGATTGACGTCATCATTTTTTGGAGCTAAGATAACTCTCTCGGATAGCCAATCGCGATTCCTGAAGTTGTTGACGATGTTCGGAAAAACCTTCATTTCAAGATCTTCAATTGATGATATATGTTGACAGAAGTTTTGTGGGAACGATATCTCCTGTGTTTCAGGAATAACCGGAAGTTTGCCATCGCCCATATCTAAAAGTTGCTTCACAAATGTTTGTGCAGAAACATCTCCAAGTATATGCACACGCATATTGGTTGAAAGTGTAATTTTCTTCACATGTCTCCAAAGAGCCGAATTCTTCAGGCATGCGTTCAGCTCGTCTGCTGGTGTTGATCTTGGAATGACGGGCAAAGTTTGACGGAAATCACCGGCGAGCAATATCAGAGCTCCGCCCATTTGACGTTGATCGTTTCGAAAATCTCGTAGTGTACGATCAAGTGCTTCAAGTCCTTTTTTATGGATCATGGTACATTCATCCCAAATAATAATTTTGCATTTTTTCAATACAGTTGCCATTCCAGATGTTTTTCCAATGTTGCAAATAGGATCTGTAGCATGATTTAGATTCAATGGCAGCTTGAAAGCCGAATGCGCCGTGCGTCCTCCATCAAGTAGTGTTGCTGCAATCCCCGATGATGCTACAGCCACAGCAATCTCATTCTTCATTCGAATTTTGGCGAGTATCAAATTGAGTAGAAATGTTTTTCCTGTGCCTCCTGGTGCATCAAGAAAAAGGAGTCCACCATTTCCGCCTCGTACATACTCCATAACTGTGTCGTACGCGAGTCGTTGATCATTTGTTAAGACCCTTTTCTGAGCCTCAACATAAACTTGTAGCGCATCGGCATCATATTGTTTTTCTCGCAATACGTCTCTATCAACAACATCGTTTCTGTTACGTTCCGGTGTAAATAGCCCAAGCTGATTGAGAAGTTTGTTGTTAATCGACAAACACATATCCTCAAGCAATATCAGTGCTTCATTGTAAATGTCTTCCGAATATTGTACATCCAGGCCGGGGTTGTCTTTGCGTTTTCGGAGAAGTATGTCTTCGCTCATATTTTCTTTGTGTTTTTCCCATAGATCTTTCGGATCAGATGGCGCACACGTTGTCAAGATTATAGCGAACAGAGTACGTATTTGGTGAGCATGACGTATTTCAGATGCTTCTGTCAATGTGTTGTCCCAATGTTGATCATTTTCAAGCAAACCAAGTTTGAAACATGCTTCTCTGTATGTCTGGCATACTTGACCATCGATGGTTTTGACTGCTTGAAACGATGTTGGTCCTTTGACCACGTGAAGCAGCATTCGCAAATAGTAGCATTCACTATTATTCGGATGAACAGTATACACTCGTCCCAATGTTCCAGAGAAAAATATGCCAGCTATTGAAGAATGCTTTGCGCCTCGTTTTCTTCTGTAAAATTTCTTCGTCGATTGATTCCAAGTGTAATAGTGCGGGAGTTCATGATATAACAACGTTTTCGCGAATTCGTCAGTTGCACACAATTGGAAAAAAGCAGTCAACGTTGTGTTTGGTGGATCTGCAGCTCTCTGAAGTGCATTCTCTTCCGTGAAGTAGACTCGTTGACCGTTTTCCAAGTGAACACTGAGATGTATAACAGCAGGAAAGCGTTCATGAATATCGAAACCAAGAATTCGCCATACAGCTTCATTACTACTAATATAGCGTCCCATTTGAAATTGGTCTACTTCGTTAACGGGAGTATTGGGATCCGCAAGTCCGAAAACTGCCATATCGCTGCCTTTATTCACATATTTACATATGTATTTAATCGATTTAACTGAATTGCAGACTTCCACGTTGATATGAGCATTGAACGATTTGGAAAGAATAGGAGAATAGGGCACAATCCACTGGTTATCAATTTCGAAACATAGGTTATTGATTTTGATAGTTGTCGTGTGTCCTCCATCATCTGGTTTTCGTCGTCTGTACAGCGGATAACCATCGCCACCAGTCTGTGTTTCTTGTATCATCTGACGTGGATACTTTTTAGTGCATTTTCCATCTTTCATGCATGGTGAATGTGGGTTGTATAATCCACATGGTCCGTGAATCATATGTTTTTTGATAATTTCAAATAATTCTGGATCTTCTTCTGGATCGGGCAGCTCAGCGTTAACGATATCGTCAATTTGAGTTCGAGCAATTCTTTCAACCAACCAAATTAAGATATGGGCATGTGGTAGACCCCTTTTCTGCCATTCAATCGAATACATCCAGCAGCGAGTTTCTCCATATATATGATTCTTAGTGATGAGATTCATAAAACGTATTAATTTTTGTCTGAAAACTCTCGCTGTAAGGTCATGCCGATGGGATGGTTGCTGGCCAAGTAGAAGTAAATCTTTGATTTCAGTCCAAGATGGATTGCATGTGAACGTGATAAAAAGATCTGGACGTCCGTATTTGCGAACATATGTTAGAGCATCCTGAGCATATTCATGCATATGTCTTGGACTTCCAGTATACGAAGCTGGAAGTATAACAATTTGTCCAATGTTAGCAACTGTTCCATTATTTGCAATTGCATCTCGCAAATGAATGTAATCTTCAACTCGAAGCTTCGATTGATTGTAACGAATGTAATTGAGTCGTTCACTTTCGACTTTAGCGTACATATCAACGATGAATTGTTGAAAAAGTTGACGACACTTCAGGATATGGTTAGATTGTTGGGATCGAATCATGATACGGTATGCATAAAAATCCATACAACTGACTCTGTTCGTTGTCGCAGCACCTGTGATGGGATTAGTTTGATAAACGTTGAAATGATATCCGTCTTCTCCTCGCGGAAACAGTATTGGATATTGAAGAGCATCGTACGATCGGTGTGTTTCAGCAACACGTTGCTTGGTTTGATCTCTTCTGTTGATAACAATATCTCGTCGGGTAATCTCCGTTCCGACAATTACAGCAGCTACTTCAGGGGCCGTTGGAGCATTGAAACGTCTTTCATGTTCATTCAATGGCGTTTTGTCTGCCCTGATAATGACTTTTAAATCATCCGCTATTACATTCTCTAATGCTGATTTGAAATCTCGGACCAAACAGTTATGTTCGTGGAATAATGCTCGTAATTCAGCAATAATTCTCCGATCTGTTACTGCGCTAAATGTGCATCGTCGATCAACTTCTTCCTCCACATTGTCCATGAAATAAATTTGCAAAAACTGTGGATCTTCGTCGGTTACTGGAAGAAGTGAACCAATTTGATGATACACTTGTCCTTGAACTTTGAATGTGGGCATGAAATTACCATATCTCACAATATTTGTTGCTCCAAACGATGTCATTTGAAAGCATGAGTTGTATTTACGAATATGCTGTAGAAAGTGTTTGGACTCCCGAGTAACTCCAGTCACATAAGTTAAAAGTGGTTCTGGTACCTCAGCCAGTGGTGGCAAGTTGATTTTGCCATTGGAGCAACACATACCAGGCGTTTCTTGGTGAAACTTCAAAGCGCGACAATGAATGCACAAATTAGTCATTGGTCCAATGGCAACATCGTGATGCATTCTGTAATCAAAGTTTTTATTGTAATTGAACGCCGCTTTCTTAAGATCGATTCTCGCTCTTGATCGACTCTGCCGTAAGCGTTGAACTTGACATCGTTTATCTCGCTCCTCAGATGTTTCCGCAGTTCTTGTTGTTAAAGCTCGCACTCGTAGGTTTTCAACTCGTGCGACTCGCTCTTCAGATGTTTCATTGTCTCTTGATGTTGAAGCTCGCAATCGTTGGTTTTCAACTCGTGCGACTCGCTCTTCAGATGTTTCATTTGCTCTTTTTGTAAAAGCTCGCTTTCGCAGGTTTTCAACTCGTGCGACTCGCTCTTCAGATGTTTCATTAGCTCTTGTTGTAGAAGCTCGCATTCGCAGGTTTTCTACTCGTGTGACTCGCTCTTCAGATGTTTCATTACCTCTTGCTGTAGAAGCTCGCATTCGCAGGTTTTCAACTCGTGCGACTCGCTCTTCAGATGTTTCAGCAGCTTTACTGGCTGACACTTTCCGCGCATGTCTGGTTCTTCTTCCAATGTTTGATCTTTTGGGAGGCATTTCAAATAATTTTCAGCACTTAATTTGTTGTCAATATGAGATTACAACAAAGTTGATAGCGCGAAAATATTTCTCGTGCTCAAATACCTATGTATACAAATTTTCGTAGCGATAGGTTCAACGGAATAGAAGTTGGTGTATTGCAGCGCCATCTACAGTGGCGAGCTACAACAAAATTGTTGCGAAAATAATCCTCGTGCTCAAATACCTATGTATACAAATTTTCGTAGCGATAGGTTCAACGAAGTAGAAGTTGGTGTATTGCAGCGCCATCTACAGTGGCGAGTTACAACAAAATTGTTGCGAAAATATTCCTCGTGCTCAAATACCTATGTATACAAATTTTCGTAGCGATAGGTTCAACGGAATAGAAGTTGGTGTATTGCAGCGCCATCTACAGTGGCGAGCTACAACAAAATTGTTGCGAAAATAATCCTCGTGCTCAAATACCTATGTATAAAAATTTTCATAGCGATAGGTTCAACGGAATAGAAGTTGGTGTATTGCAGCGCCATCTACAGCGGCGAGTTACAACAAAATTGTTGCGAAAATAATCCTCGTGCTCAAATACCTATGTATACAAATTTTCGTAGCGATAGGTTCAACGGAGTAGAAGTTGGTGTATTGCAGCGCCATCTACAGCGGCGAGTTACAACAAATTGAATAACGTAAAAACCTTCTCCATCAAAAAATACATATATGTGCCAAGTTTAATGTTGATATCGCATTCGAAAAAGTCCATTCGATCAAAAGTTATAAGCAGAAACATGCTCTCTCTCTCTCTCTCTCGCTCTCTCTCTCGCTCTGACACTCTCTCTGTCTCTCTATCTCTGGCTGTGTCTCTGGTAGGTTTTAGAGCAAACCGCATTCGAAAAAGTCGATCCGATCAAAAGTTATAAGCAGAAACGTGCCCTCTCTCCCCCCTCTCTCCCTCCTCTCTCCCCCCTCTCTCTCTCTCTCTCTCTCCAACTCTCTCTCTATCTCTGTCACTGCCTCTGGAAGGTTTTAGAGCAAACCGCATTCGAAAAAGTCCATTCGATCAAAAGTTATAAGCGGAAACGTGCCCAAAAAAAGGCGAAAAAGTGGTAATGGTGTCACTAATGATGTCACAACTTTTGAACCAATCGACTTTTTCGAACGCTCTTTGCTCATAAACCTTCCCGAAGAAACGCCGCGTCTAACGGTTCAAACCCCAACTTTATACGTTGAGCAGTTCCGGAGTCTATGAATCATATATATATATACAAATATACAAACATCCATTTTTATATATATAGATACGTTATACGTTATACGTTATACGTTATACGTTATACGTTATACGTTATACGTTATACGTTATACGTTATACGTTATACGTTATACGTTATACGTTATACGTTATACGTTATACGTTATACGTTATACGTTATACGTTATACGTTATACGTTATACGTTATACGTTATACGTTATACGTTATACGTTATACGTTATACGTTATACGTTATACGTTATACGTTATACGTTATACGTTATACGTTATACGTTATACGTTATACGTTATACGTTATACGTTATACGTTATACGTTATACGTTATACGTTATACGTTATACGTTATACGTTATACGTTATACGTTATACGTTATACGTTATACGTTATACGTTATACGTTATACGTTATACGTTATACGTTATACGTTATACGTTATACGTTATACGTTATACGTTATACGTTATACGTTATACGTTATACGTTATACGTTATACGTTATACGTTATACGTTATACGTTATACGTTATACGTTATACGTTATACGTTATACGTTATACGTTATACGTTATACGTTATACGTTATACGTTATACGTTATACGTTATACGTTATACGTTATACGTTATACGTTATACGTTATACGTTATACGTTATACGTTATACGTTATACGTTATACGTTATACGTTATACGTTATACGTTATACGTTATACGTTATACGTTATACGTTATACGTTATACGTTATACGTTATACGTTATACGTTATACGTTATACGTTATACGTTATACGTTATACGTTATACGTTATACGTTATACGTTATACGTTATACGTTATACGTTATACGTTATACGTTATACGTTATACGTTATACGTTATACGTTATACGTTATACGTTATACGTTATACGTTATACGTTATACGTTATACGTTATACGTTATACGTTATACGTTATACGTTATACGTTATACGTTATACGTTATACGTTATACGTTATACGTTATACGTTATACGTTATACGTTATACGTTATACGTTATACGTTATACGTTATACGTTATACGTTATACGTTATACGTTATACGTTATACGTTATACGTTATACGTTATACGTTATACGTTATACGTTATACGTTATACGTTATACGTTATACGTTATACGTTATACGTTATACGTTATACGTTATACGTTATACGTTATACGTTATACGTTATACGTTATACGTTATACGTTATACGTTATACGTTATACGTTATACGTTATACGTTATACGTTATACGTTATACGTTATACGTTATACGTTATACGTTATACGTTATACGTTATACGTTATACGTTATACGTTATACGTTATACGTTATACGTTATACGTTATACGTTATACGTTATACGTTATACGTTATACGTTATACGTTATACGTTATACGTTATACGTTATACGTTATACGTTATACGTTATACGTTATACGTTATACGTTATACGTTATACGTTATACGTTATACGTTATACGTTATACGTTATACGTTATACGTTATACGTTATACGTTATACGTTATACGTTATACGTTATACGTTATACGTTATACGTTATACGTTATACGTTGTACGTTATACGTTATACGTTATACGTTATACGTTATACGTTATACGTTATACGTTGTACGTTGTACGTTATATGTTTAACGTTATACGTTATACGTTTAAGATTATACGTTATACGTTATACGTTATACGTTATACGTTTAACGTTATACGTTATACGTTATATGTTTAACGTTAAAAGTTATACGTTATACGTTATACGTTATACGTTATACGATGTACGTTATACGTTATACGTTGTACGTTGTACGTTATTCGTTATACGTTATACGTTATACGTTATACGTTATACGTTATACGTTATACGTTATACGTTATACGTTATACGTTATACGTTATACGTTATACGTTATACGTTATACGTTATACGTTATACGTTATACGTTATACGTTATACGTTATACGTTATACGTTATACGTTATACGTTATACGTTATACGTTATACGTTATACGTTATACGTTATACGTTATACGTTATACGTTATACGTTATACGTTATACGTTATACGTTATACGTTATACGTTATACGTTATACGTTATACGTTATACGTTATACGTTATACGTTATACGTTATACGTTATACGTTATACGTTATACGTTATACGTTATACGTTATACGTTATACGTTATACGTTATACGTTATACGTTATACGTTATACGTTATACGTTATACGTTATACGTTATACGTTATACGTTATACGTTATACGTTATACGTTATACGTTATACGTTATACGTTATACGTTATACGTTATACGTTATACGTTATACGTTATACGTTATACGTTATACGTTATACGTTATACGTTATACGTTATACGTTATACGTTATACGTTATACGTTATACGTTATACGTTATACGTTATACGTTATACGTTATACGTTATACGTTATACGTTATACGTTATACGTTATACGTTATACGTTATACGTTATACGTTATACGTTATACGTTATACGTTATACGTTATACGTTATACGTTATACGTTATACGTTATACGTTATACGTTATACGTTATACGTTATACGTTATACGTTATACGTTATACGTTATACGTTATACGTTATACGTTATACGTTATACGTTATACGTTATACGTTATACGTTATACGTTATACGTTATACGTTATACGTTATACGTTATACGTTATACGTTATACGTTATACGTTATACGTTATACGTTATACGTTATACGTTATACGTTATACGTTATACGTTATACGTTATACGTTATACGTTATACGTTATACGTTATACGTTATACGTTATACGTTATACGTTATACGTTATACGTTATACGTTATACGTTATACGTTATACGTTATACGTTATACGTTATACGTTATACGTTATACGTTATACGTTATACGTTATACGTTATACGTTATACGTTATACGTTATACGTTATACGTTATACGTTATACGTTATACGTTATACGTTATACGTTATACGTTATACGTTATACGTTATACGTTATACGTTATACGTTATACGTTATACGTTATACGTTATACGTTATACGTTATACGTTATACGTTATACGTTATACGTTATACGTTATACGTTATACGTTATACGTTATACGTTATACGTTATACGTTATACGTTATACGTTATACGTTATACGTTATACGTTATACGTTATACGTTATACGTTGTACGTTGTACGTTATATGTTTAACGTTATACGTTATACGTTTAAGATTATACGTTATACGTTATACGTTATACGTTATACGTTTAACGTTATACGTTATACGTTATATGTTTAACGTTAAAAGTTATACGTTATACGTTATACGTTATACGTTATACGATGTACGTTATACGTTATACGTTGTACGTTGTACGTTATTCGTTATACGTTATACGTTATACGTTATACGATATATGTTTAACGTTATACATTATACGTTATACGTTATATGTTTATCGTTAAACGTTATACGTTATACGTTATACGTTTAACGTCACACGTTATACATTATACTTTATACGTTTAAACGTTATACGTTATACGTTATACGTTATACGTTATACGTTATACGTTATACGTTGTACGTTGTACGTTGTACGTTATACGTTATACGTTATACGTTATACGTTATACGTTATACGTTATACGTTATACGTTATACGTTATACGTTATACGTTATACGTTATACGTTGTACGTTGTACTTTGTACGTTATACGTTATACGTTATACGTTATACGTTATACGTTATACGTTATACGTTGTACGTTGTACGTTGTACGTTATACGTTATACATTATACGTTATACGTTATATGTTTATCGTTGTAGGTTATACGTTATACGTTATACGTTATACGTTATACGTTATACGTTATACGTTATACGTTATACGTTGTACGTTGTACTTTGTACGTTATACGTTATACGTTATACGTTATACGTTATACGTTATACGTTGTACGTTGTACGTTGTACGTTATACGTTATACATTATACGTTATACGTTATATGTTTATCGTTGTAGGTTATACGTTATACGTTATACGATATACGTTATACGTTATATGTTTAACGTTATACGTTATACGTTATACGTTTAACGGTATACGTTATACGTTATATGTTTAACGTTAAAAGTTATACGTTATACGTTGTACGTTGTACGTTATTCGTTATACGTTATACTTTATACGTTATACGTTATATGTTTAACGTTATACATTATACGTTATACGTTATACGTTTAAACGTTATACGTTGTACGTTATAGGTTATACGTTTAACATTATTCGTTATACGTTATGCGTTATACGTTATACGTTATATGTTTAACGATATACGTTATACGTTATACGTTATACGTTATACGTTATCCGTTATACGTTATACGTTAGACGTTATACGTTATACGTTATACGTTATACGTTATACGTTATACGTTATACGTTATACGTTATACGTTATACGTTATACGTTATACGTTATACGTTGTACGTTGTACGTTGTACGTTATATGTTATACATTATACGTTATACGTTATATGTTTATCGTTGTAGGTTATACGTTATACGTTATACGATATACGTTATTCGTTATATGTTTAACGTTATACGTTATACGTTATACGTTTAACGTTATACCTTATACGTTATATGTTTAACGTTAAAAGTTATACGTTATACGTTGTACGTTGTACGTTATTCGTTATACGTTATACTTTATACGTTATACGTTATATGTTTAACGTTATACATTATACGTTATACGTTATACGTTTAAACGTTATACGTTGTACGTTATAGGTTATACGTTTAACATTATTCGTTATACGTTATACGTTATATGTTTAACGATATACGTTATACGTTATACGTTATACGTTATACGTTATCCGTTATACGTTATACGTTATACGTTATACGTTATACGTTATACGTTATACGTTGTACGTTGTACGTTATATGTTTAACGTTATACGTTATACGTTTAAGATTATACGTTATACGTTATACGTTATACGTTATACGTTTAACGTTATACGTTATACGTTATATGTTTAACGTTAAAAGTTATACGTTATACGTTATACGTTATACGTTATACGATGTACGTTATACGTTATACGTTGTACGTTGTACGTTATTCGTTATACGTTATACGTTATACGTTATACGTTATACGTTATACGTTATACGTTATACGTTATACGTTATACGTTATACGTTATACGTTATACGTTATACGTTATACGTTATACGTTATACGTTATACGTTATACGTTATACGTTATACGTTATACGTTATACGTTATACGTTATACGTTATACGTTATACGTTATACGTTATACGTTATACGTTATACGTTATACGTTATACGTTATACGTTATACGTTATACGTTATACGTTATACGTTATACGTTATACGTTATACGTTATACGTTATACGTTATACGTTATACGTTATACGTTATACGTTATACGTTATACGTTATACGTTATACGTTATACGTTATACGTTATACGTTATACGTTATACGTTATACGTTATACGTTATACGTTATACGTTATACGTTATACGTTATACGTTATACGTTATACGTTATACGTTATACGTTATACGTTATACGTTATACGTTATACGTTATACGTTATACGTTATACGTTATACGTTATACGTTATACGTTATACGTTATACGTTATACGTTATACGTTATACGTTATACGTTATACGTTATACGTTATACGTTATACGTTATACGTTATACGTTATACGTTATACGTTATACGTTATACGTTATACGTTATACGTTATACGTTATACGTTATACGTTATACGTTATACGTTATACGTTATACGTTATACGTTATACGTTATACGTTATACGTTATACGTTATACGTTATACGTTATACGTTATACGTTATACGTTATACGTTATACGTTATACGTTATACGTTATACGTTATACGTTATACGTTATACGTTATACGTTATACGTTATACGTTATACGTTATACGTTATACGTTATACGTTATACGTTATACGTTATACGTTATACGTTATACGTTATACGTTATACGTTATACGTTATACGTTATACGTTATACGTTATACGTTATACGTTATACGTTATACGTTATACGTTATACGTTATACGTTATACGTTATACGTTATACGTTATACGTTATACGTTATACGTTATACGTTATACGTTATACGTTATACGTTATACGTTATACGTTATACGTTATACGTTATACGTTATACGTTATACGTTATACGTTATACGTTATACGTTATACGTTATACGTTATACGTTATACGTTATACGTTATACGTTATACGTTATACGTTATACGTTATACGTTATACGTTATACGTTATACGTTGTACGTTGTACGTTATATGTTTAACGTTATACGTTATACGTTTAAGATTATACGTTATACGTTATACGTTATACGTTATACGTTTAACGTTATACGTTATACGTTATATGTTTAACGTTAAAAGTTATACGTTATACGTTATACGTTATACGTTATACGATGTACGTTATACGTTATACGTTGTACGTTGTACGTTATTCGTTATACGTTATACGTTATACGTTATACGATATATGTTTAACGTTATACATTATACGTTATACGTTATATGTTTATCGTTAAACGTTATACGTTATACGTTATACGTTTAACGTCACACGTTATACATTATACTTTATACGTTTAAACGTTATACGTTATACGTTATACGTTATACGTTATACGTTATACGTTATACGTTGTACGTTGTACGTTGTACGTTATACGTTATACGTTATACGTTATACGTTATACGTTATACGTTATACGTTATACGTTATACGTTATACGTTATACGTTATACGTTATACGTTGTACGTTGTACTTTGTACGTTATACGTTATACGTTATACGTTATACGTTATACGTTATACGTTATACGTTGTACGTTGTACGTTGTGCGTTATACGTTATACATTATACGTTATACGTTATATGTTTATCGTTGTAGGTTATACGTTATACGTTATACGTTATACGTTATACGTTATACGTTATACGTTATACGTTATACGTTGTACGTTGTACTTTGTACGTTATACGTTATACGTTATACGTTATACGTTATACGTTATACGTTGTACGTTGTACGTTGTACGTTATACGTTATACATTATACGTTATACGTTATATGTTTATCGTTGTAGGTTATACGTTATACGTTATACGATATACGTTATACGTTATATGTTTAACGTTATACGTTATACGTTATACGTTTAACGGTATACGTTATACGTTATATGTTTAACGTTAAAAGTTATACGTTATACGTTGTACGTTGTACGTTATTCGTTATACGTTATACTTTATACGTTATACGTTATATGTTTAACGTTATACATTATACGTTATACGTTATACGTTTAAACGTTATACGTTGTACGTTATAGGTTATACGTTTAACATTATTCGTTATACGTTATGCGTTATACGTTATACGTTATATGTTTAACGATATACGTTATACGTTATACGTTATACGTTATACGTTATCCGTTATACGTTATACGTTAGACGTTATACGTTATACGTTATACGTTATACGTTATACGTTATACGTTATACGTTATACGTTATACGTTATACGTTATACGTTATACGTTATACGTTGTACGTTGTACGTTGTACGTTATATGTTATACATTATACGTTATACGTTATATGTTTATCGTTGTAGGTTATACGTTATACGTTATACGATATACGTTATTCGTTATATGTTTAACGTTATACGTTATACGTTATACGTTTAACGTTATACCTTATACGTTATATGTTTAACGTTAAAAGTTATACGTTATACGTTGTACGTTGTACGTTATTCGTTATACGTTATACTTTATACGTTATACGTTATATGTTTAACGTTATACATTATACGTTATACGTTATACGTTTAAACGTTATACGTTGTACGTTATAGGTTATACGTTTAACATTATTCGTTATACGTTATACGTTATATGTTTAACGATATACGTTATACGTTATACGTTATACGTTATACGTTATCCGTTATACGTTATACGTTAGACGTTATACGTTATACGTTATACGTTATACGTTATACGTTATACGTTATACGTTATACGTTATACGTTATACGTTATACGTTATACGTTATACGTTATACGTTATACGTTATACGTTATACGTTATACGTTATACGTTATACGTTATACGTTATACGTTATACGTTATACGTTATACGTTATACGTTATACGTTATACGTTATACGTTATACGTTATACGTTATACGTTATACGTTATACGTTATACGTTATACGTTATACGTTATACGTTATACATTATACGTTATACGTTAAACGTTTTACGTTATACGTTATACGTTATACGTTATACGTTATACGTTATACGTTATACGTTATACGTTATACGTTATACGTTATACGTTATACGTTATACGTTATATGTTTAACGTTATACATTATACGTTATACGTTATACGTTATACGTTATACGTTATACGTTACACGTTATACGTTATACGTTATACGTTATACGTTATACGTTATACGTTATACGTTATACGTTATACGTTATACGTTATACGTTATACATTATACGTTATACGTCTAAACGTTATACGTTGTACGTTTAACGATATACGTTATACGTTATACGTTATACGTTATACGTTATACGTTATACGTTATACGTTATACGTTATACGTTATACGTTATACGTTATACGTTATACGTTATACGTTAAACGTTATACGTTATACGTTATACGTTATATGTTTAACGTTATACATTATACGTTATACGTTATACGTTATATGTTTATCGTTATACGTTATACGTTATACGTTATACGTTATACGTTATACGTTATACGTTATACGTTATACGTTATACGTTATACGTTATACGTTATACGTTATACGTTATACGTTATACGTTATACGTTATACGTTATACGTTATACGTTATACGTTATACGTTATACGTTATACGTTATACGTTATACGTTATACGTTATACGTTATACGTTATACGTTATACGATGTACGTTATACGTTATACGTTGTACGTTGTACGTTATTCGTTATACGTTATACGTTATACGTTATACGATATATGTTTAACGTTATACATTATACGTTATACGTTATATGTTTATCGTTAAACGTTATACGTTATACGTTATACGTTTAACGTTACACGTTATACATTATACGTTATACGTTTAAACGTTATACGTTGTACGTTATACGTTATACGTTATACGTTATACGTTGTACGTTGTACGTTGTACGTTATACGTTATACGTTATACGTTATACGTTATACGTTATACGTTATACGTTATACGTTATACGTTATACGTTATACGTTATACGTTATACGTTATACGTTATACGTTATACGTTATACGTTATACGTTGTACGTTGTACTTTGTACGTTATACGTTATACGTTATACGTTATACGTTATACGTTATACGTTGTACGTTGTACGTTGTGCGTTATACGTTATACATTATACGTTATACGTTATATGTTTATCGTTGTAGGTTATACGTTATACGTTATACGTTATACGTTATACGTTATACGTTATACGTTATACGTTATACGTTGTACGTTGTACGTTGTGCGTTATACGTTATACATTATACGTTATACGTTATATGTTTATCGTTGTAGGTTATACGTTATACGTTATACGTTATACGTTATACGTTATACGTTATACGTTATACGTTATACGTTATACGTTATACGTTGTACGTTGTACTTTGTACGTTATACGTTATACGTTATACGTTATACGTTATACGTTATACGTTGTACGTTGTACGTTGTACGTTATACGTTATACATTATACGTTATACGTTATATGTTTATCGTTGTAGGTTATACGTTATACGTTATACGATATACGTTATACGTTATATGTTTAACGTTATACGTTATACGTTATACGTTTAACGTTATACGTTATACGTTATATGTTTAACGTTAAAAGTTATACGTTATACGTTGTACGTTGTACGTTATTCGTTATACGTTATACTTTATACGTTATACGTTATATGTTTAACGTTATACATTATACGTTATACGTTATACGTTTAAACGTTATACGTTGTACGTTATAGGTTATACGTTTAACATTATTCGTTATACGTTATGCGTTATACGTTATACGTTATATGTTTAACGATATACGTTATACGTTATACGTTATACGTTATACGTTATCCGTTATACGTTATACGTTAGACGTTATACGTTATACGTTATACGTTATACGTTATACGTTATACGTTATACGTTATACGTTATACGTTATACGTTATACGTTATACGTTATACGTTGTACGTTGTACGTTGTACGTTATATGTTATACATTATACGTTATACGTTATATGTTTATCGTTGTAGGTTATACGTTATACGTTATACGATATACGTTATTCGTTATATGTTTAACGTTATACGTTATACGTTATACGTTTAACGTTATACGTTATACGTTATATGTTTAACGTTAATAGTTATACGTTATACGTTGTACGTTGTACGTTATTCGTTATACGTTATACTTTATACGTTATACGTTATATGTTTAACGTTATACATTATACGTTATACGTTATACGTTTAAACGTTATACGTTGTACGTTATAGGTTATACGTTTAACATTATTCGTTATACGTTATACGTTATATGTTTAACGATATACGTTATACGTTATACGTTATACGTTATCCGTTATACGTTATACGTTAGACGTTATACGTTTAAACGTTATACGTTGTACGTTATAGGTTATACGTTTAACATTATTCGTTATACGTTATACGTTATATGTTTAACGATATACGTTATACGTTATACGTTATACGTTATACGTTATCCGTTATACGTTATACGTTAGACGTTATACGTTATACGTTATACGTTATACGTTATACGTTATACGTTATACGTTATACGTTATACGTTATACGTTATACGTTATACGTTATACGTTATACGTTATACGTTATACGTTATACGTTATACGTTATACGTTATACGTTATACGTTATACGTTATACGTTATACGTTATACGTTATACGTTATACGTTATACGTTATACGTTATACGTTATACGTTATACGTTATACGTTATACGTTATACGTTATACGTTATACGTTATACGTTATACATTATACGTTATACGTTATACGTTATACGTTATACGTTATACGTTATACGTTATACGTTATACGTTATACGTTATACGTTATACGTTATACGTTATACGTTATACGTTATATGTTTAACGTTATACATTATACGTTATACGTTATACGTTATACGTTATACGTTATACGTTATACGTTATACGTTATACGTTATACGTTATACGTTATACGTTATACGTTATACGTTATACGTTATACGTTATACGTTATACATTATACGTTATACGTCTAAACGTTATACGTTGTACGTTTAACGATATACGTTATACGTTATACGTTATACGTTATACGTTATACGTTATACGTTATACGTTATACGTTATACGTTATACGTTATACGTTATACGTTATACGTTATACGTTATACGTTAAACGTTATACGTTATACGTTATACGTTATATGTTTAACGTTATACATTATACGTTATACGTTATACGTTATATGTTTATCGTTATACGTTATACGTTATACGTTATACGTTATACGTTATACGTTATACGTTATACGTTATACGTTATACGTTATACGTTATACGTTATACGTTATACGTTATACGTTATACGTTATACGTTATACGTTATACGTTATACGTTATACGTTATACGTTATACGTTATACGATGTACGTTATACGTTATACGTTGTACGTTGTACGTTATTCGTTATACGTTATACGTTATACGTTATACGATATATGTTTAACGTTATACATTATACGTTATACGTTATATGTTTATCGTTAAACGTTATACGTTATACGTTATACGTTTAACGTTACACGTTATACATTATACTTTATACGTTTAAACGTTATACGTTGTACGTTATACGTTATACGTTATACGTTATACGTTGTACGTTGTACGTTGTACGTTATACGTTATACGTTATACGTTATACGTTATACGTTATACGTTATACGTTATACGTTATACGTTATACGTTATACGTTATACGTTATACGTTATACGTTATACGTTATACGTTATACGTTATACGTTGTACGTTGTACTTTGTACGTTATACGTTATACGTTATACGTTATACGTTATACGTTATACGTTGTACGTTGTACGTTGTGCGTTATACGTTATACATTATACGTTATACGTTATATGTTTATCGTTGTAGGTTATACGTTATACGTTATACGTTATACGTTATACGTTATACGTTATACGTTATACGTTATACGTTATACGTTGTACGTTGTACTTTGTACGTTATACGTTATACGTTATACGTTATACGTTATACGTTATACGTTGTACGTTGTACGTTGTACGTTATACGTTATACATTATACGTTATACGTTATATGTTTATCGTTGTAGGTTATACGTTATACGTTATACGATATACGTTATACGTTATATGTTTAACGTTATACGTTATACGTTATACGTTTAACGTTATACGTTATACGTTATATGTTTAACGTTAAAAGTTATACGTTATACGTTGTACGTTGTACGTTATTCGTTATACGTTATACTTTATACGTTATACGTTATATGTTTAACGTTATACATTATACGTTATACGTTATACGTTTAAACGTTATACGTTGTACGTTATAGGTTATACGTTTAACATTATTCGTTATACGTTATGCGTTATACGTTATACGTTATATGTTTAACGATATACGTTATACGTTATACGTTATACGTTATACGTTATCCGTTATACGTTATACGTTAGACGTTATACGTTATACGTTATACGTTATACGTTATACGTTATACGTTATACGTTATACGTTATACGTTATACGTTATACGTTATACGTTATACGTTATACGTTGTACGTTGTACGTTGTACGTTATATGTTATACATTATACGTTATACGTTATATGTTTATCGTTGTAGGTTATACGTTATACGTTATACGATATACGTTATTCGTTATATGTTTAACGTTATACGTTATACGTTATACGTTATATGTTTAACGTTAATAGTTATACGTTATACGTTGTACGTTGTACGTTATTCGTTATACGTTATACTTTATACGTTATACGTTATATGTTTAACGTTATACATTATACGTTATACGTTATACGTTTAAACGTTATACGTTGTACGTTATAGGTTATACGTTTAACATTATTCGTTATACGTTATACGTTATATGTTTAACGATATACGTTATACGTTATACGTTATACGTTATACGTTATCCGTTATACGTTATACGTTAGACGTTATACGTTATACGTTATACGTTATACGTTATACGTTATACGTTATACGTTATACGTTATACGTTATACGTTATACGTTATACGTTATACGTTATACGTTATACGTTATACGTTATACGTTATACGTTATACGTTATACGTTATACGTTATACGTTATACGTTATACGTTATACGTTATACGTTATACGTTATACGTTATACGTTATACGTTATACGTTATACGTTATACGTTATACGTTATACGTTATACGTTATACGTTATACGTTATACGTTATACGTTATACGTTATACGTTATACGTTATACGTTATACGTTATACGTTATACATTATACGTTATACGTTAAACGTTTTACGTTATACGTTATACGTTATACGTTATACGTTATACGTTATACGTTATACGTTATACGTTATACGTTATACGTTATACGTTATACGTTATACGTTATACGTTATATGTTTAACGTTATACATTATACGTTATACGTTATACGTTATACGTTATACGTTATACGTTATACGTTATACGTTATACGTTATACGTTATACGTTATACATTATACGTTATACGTCTAAACGTTATACGTTGTACGTTTAACGATATACGTTATACGTTATACGTTATACGTTATACGTTATACGTTATACGTTATACGTTATACGTTATACGTTATACGTTATACGTTATACGTTATACGTTATACGTTAAACGTTATACGTTATACGTTATACGTTATATGTTTAACGTTATACATTATACGTTATACGTTATACGTTATATGTTTATCGTTATACGTTATACGTTATACGTTATACGTTATACGTTATACGTTATACGTTATACGTTATACGTTATACGTTATACGTTATACGTTATACGTTATACGTTATACGTTATACGTTATACGTTATACGTTATACGTTATACGTTATACGTTATACGTTATATGTTTAACGTTATACATTATACGTTATACGTTATACGTTATACGTTATACGTTATACGTTATACGTTATACGTTATACGTTATACGTTATACGTTATACATTATACGTTATACGTCTAAACGTTATACGTTGTACGTTTAACGATATACGTTATACGTTATACGTTATACGTTATACGTTATACGTTATACGTTATACGTTATACGTTATACGTTATACGTTATACGTTATACGTTATACGTTATACGTTAAACGTTATACGTTATACGTTATACGTTATATGTTTAACGTTATACATTATACGTTATACGTTATACGTTATATGTTTATCGTTATACGTTATACGTTATACGTTATACGTTATACGTTATACGTTATACGTTATACGTTATACGTTATACGTTATACGTTATACGTTATACGTTATACGTTATACGTTATACGTTATACGTTATACGTTATACGTTATACGTTATACGTTATACGTTATACGTTATACGTTATACGTTATACGTTATACGATGTACGTTATACGTTATACGTTGTACGTTGTACGTTATTCGTTATACGTTATACGTTATACGTTATACGATATATGTTTAACGTTATACATTATACGTTATACGTTATATGTTTATCGTTAAACGTTATACGTTATACGTTATACGTTTAACGTCACACGTTATACATTATACGTTATACGTTTAAACGTTATACGTTATACGTTATACGTTATACGTTATACGTTATACGTTGTACGTTGTACGTTGTACGTTATACGTTATACGTTATACGTTATACGTTATACGTTATACGTTATACGTTATACGTTATACGTTATACGTTATACGTTATACGTTATACGTTATACGTTATACGTTATACGTTATACGTTGTACGTTGTACTTTGTACGTTATACGTTATACGTTATACGTTATACGTTATACGTTATACGTTGTACGTTGTACGTTGTGCGTTATACGTTATACATTATACGTTATACGTTATATGTTTATCGTTGTAGGTTATACGTTATACGTTATACGTTATACGTTATACGTTATACGTTATACGTTATACGTTATACGTTATACGTTATACGTTGTACGTTGTACTTTGTACGTTATACGTTATACGTTATACGTTATACGTTATACGTTATACGTTGTACGTTGTACGTTGTACGTTATACGTTATACATTATACGTTATACGTTATATGTTTATCGTTGTAGGTTATACGTTATACGTTATACGATATACGTTATACGTTATATGTTTAACGTTATACGTTATACGTTATACGTTTAACGTTATACGTTATACGTTATATGTTTAACGTTAAAAGTTATACGTTATACGTTGTACGTTGTACGTTATTCGTTATACGTTATACTTTATACGTTATACGTTATATGTTTAACGTTATACATTATACGTTATACGTTATACGTTTAAACGTTATACGTTGTACGTTATAGGTTATACGTTTAACATTATTCGTTATACGTTATGCGTTATACGTTATACGTTATATGTTTAACGATATACGTTATACGTTATACGTTATACGTTATACGTTATCCGTTATACGTTATACGTTAGACGTTATACGTTATACGTTATACGTTATACGTTATACGTTATACGTTATACGTTATACGTTATACGTTATACGTTATACGTTATACGTTATACGTTGTACGTTGTACGTTGTACGTTATATGTTATACATTATACGTTATACGTTATATGTTTATCGTTGTAGGTTATACGTTATACGTTATACGATATACGTTATTCGTTATATGTTTAACGTTATACGTTATACGTTATACGTTTAACGTTATACGTTATACGTTATATGTTTAACGTTAATAGTTATACGTTATACGTTGTACGTTGTACGTTATTCGTTATACGTTATACTTTATACGTTATACGTTATATGTTTAACGTTATACATTATACGTTATACGTTATACGTTTAAACGTTATACGTTGTACGTTATAGGTTATACGTTTAACATTATTCGTTATACGTTATACGTTATATGTTTAACGATATACGTTATACGTTATACGTTATACGTTATCCGTTATACGTTATACGTTAGACGTTATACGTTATACGTTATACGTTATACGTTATACGTTATACGTTATACGTTATACGTTATACGTTATACGTTATACGTTATACGTTATACGTTATACGTTATACGTTATACGTTATACGTTATACGTTATACGTTATACGTTATACGTTATACGTTATACGTTATACGTTATACGTTATACGTTATACGTTATACGTTATACGTTATACGTTATACGTTATACGTTATACGTTATACGTTATACGTTATACGTTATACGTTATACGTTATACGTTATACGTTATACGTTATACGTTATACGTTATACGTTATACGTTATACATTATACGTTATACGTTAAACGTTTTACGTTATACGTTATACGTTATACGTTATACGTTATACGTTATACGTTATACGTTATACGTTATACGTTATACGTTATACGTTATACGTTATACGTTATACGTTATACGTTTAACGTTATACATTATACGTTATACGTTATACGTTA
Organism: Lasioglossum morio; assembly: GCA_916610235.2. Taxonomy (NCBI): domain Eukaryota; kingdom Metazoa; phylum Arthropoda; class Insecta; order Hymenoptera; family Halictidae; genus Lasioglossum; species Lasioglossum morio. The sequence continues at coordinate 4,688 of CAKAJA020000730.1, read as the reverse complement.
TACGTTATACGTTATACGTTATACGTTATACGTTATACGTTATACGTTATACGTTATACGTTATACGTTATACGTTATACGTTATACGTTATACGTTATACGTTTAACGTTATACGTTATACATTATACGTTATACGTCTAAACGTTATACGTTGTACGTTTAACGATATACGTTATACGTTATACGTTATACGTTATACGTTATACGTTATACGTTATACGTTATACGTTATACGTTATACGTTATACGTTATACGTTATACGTTATACGTTAAACGTTATACGTTATACGTTATACGTTATATGTTTAACGTTATACATTATACGTTATACGTTATACGTTATATGTTTATCGTTATACGTTATACGTTATACGTTATACGTTATACGTTATACGTTATACGTTATACGTTATACGTTATACGTTATACGTTATACGTTATACGTTATACGTTATACGTTATACGTTATACGTTATACGTTATACGTTATACGTTATACGTTATACGTTATACGTTATACGTTATACGTTATACGTTATACGTTATACGTTATACGTTATACGTTATACGTTATACGTTATACGTTATACGTTATACGTTATACGTTATACGTTATACGTTATACGTTATACGTTATACGTTATACGTTATACGTTATACGTTATACGTTATACGTTATACGTTATACGTTATACGTTATACGTTATACGTTATACGTTATACGTTATACGTTATACGTTATACGTTATACGTTATACGTTATACGTTATACGTTATACGTTTAACGTTATACGTTATACATTATACGTTATACGTCTAAACGTTATACGTTGTACGTTATAGGTTATACATTTAAGATTATACGTTATACGTTATACGTTATACGTTTAACGTTATACGTTATACGTTATACGTTGTACGTTGTACGTTATATGTTTAACGTTATACGTTATACGTTATACGTTATACGTTATACGTTATACGTTATACGTTTAACGTTATACGTTATACATTATACGTTATACGTCTAAATGTTATACGTTGTACGTTATAGGTTATACGTTTAAGATTATACGTTATACGTTATACGTTATACGTTTAACGTTATACGTTATACGTTATATGTTTAACGTTAAAAGTTATACGTTATACGTTATACGTTATACGTTATACGATGTACGTTATACGTTATACGTTGTACGTTGTACGTTATTCATTATACGTTATACGTTATACGTTATACGATATATGTTTAACGTTATACGTTATACGTTATACGTTATACGTTATACGTTTAACGTTATACGTTATACGTTATATGTTTAACGTTAAAAGTTATACGTTATACGTTATACGTTATACGTTATACGTTTAACGTTATACGTTATACGTTGTACGTTGTACGTTATTCGTTATACGTTATACGTTATACGTTATATGTTTAACGTTATACATTATACGTTATACGTTATACGTTATATGTTTATCGTTATACGTTATACGTTATATGTTTAACGTTAAAAGTTATACGTTATACGTTATACGTTGTACGTTGTACTTTGTACGTTATACGTTATACGTTATACGTTATACGTTGTACGTTGTACGTTGTACGTTATACGTTATACATTATACGTTATACGTTATACGTTATATGTTTATCGTTGTAGGTTATACGTTATACGTTATACGATATACGTTATACGTTATATGTTTAACGTTATACCTTATACGTTATACGTTATACGTTTAACGTAATACGTTATACGTTATATGTTTAACGTTAAAAGTTATACGTTATACGTTATACGTTATACGTTATACGTTATACGTTGTACGTTATACGTTATACGTTGTACGTTGTACGTTATTCGTTATACGTTAAACGTTATACGTTATACGTTATACGTTATATGTTTAACGTTATACATTATACGTTATACGTTATACATTATATGTTTATCGTTATACGTTATACGTTATACGTTATACGTTTAACGGTACACGTTATACATTTTACTTTATACGTTTAAACGTTATACGTTGTACGTTATAGGTTACACTTTAACATTATACGTTATACATTATGCGTTATACGTTATACGTTATACGTTATACGTTATACGTTATACGTTATACGTTATACGTTATACGTTATACGTTATACGTTATACGTTATACGTTATACGTTATACGTTATACGTTATACGTTATACGTTATACGTTAGACGTTATACGTTATACGTTAAACGTTATACGTTTAACGTTATACGTTATACGTTATATGTTTAACGTTAAAAGTTATACGTTATACGTTATACGTTATACGTTTAACGTTATACGTTATACGTTGTACGTTGTACGTTATTCGTTATACGTTATACGTTATACGTTATATGTTTAACGTTATACATTATACGTTATACGTTATACGTTATATGTTTATCGTTATACGTTATACGTTATATGTTTAACGTTAAAAGTTATACGTTATACGTTATACGTTGTACGTTGTACTTTGTACGTTATACGTTATACGTTATACGTTATACGTTGTACGTTGTACGTTGTACGTTATACGTTATACATTATACGTTATACGTTATACGTTATATGTTTATCGTTGTAGGTTATACGTTATACGTTATACGATATACGTTATACGTTATATGTTTAACGTTATACCTTATACGTTATACGTTATACGTTATATGTTTAACGTTAAAAGTTATACGTTATACGTTATACGTTATACGTTATACGTTATACGTTGTACGTTATACGTTATACGTTGTACGTTGTACGTTATTCGTTATACGTTAAACGTTATACGTTATACGTTATACGTTATATGTTTAACGTTATACATTATACGTTATACGTTATACGTTTAACGGTACACGTGATACATTTTACTTTATACGTTTAAACGTTATACGTTGTACGTTATAGGTTACACGTTTAACATTATACGTTATACATTATGCGTTATACGTTATACGTTATACGTTATACGTTATACGTTATACGTTATACGTTATACGTTATACGTTATACGTTATACGTTATACGTTATACGTTATACGTTATACGTTATACGTTATACGTTATACGTTATACGTTATACGTTATACGTTATACGTTATACGTTATACGTTATACGTTATACGTTATACGTTATACGTTATACGTTATACGTTATACGTTATACGTTATACGTTATACGTTATACGTTATACGTTATACGTTATACGTTATACGTTATACGTTATACGTTGTACGTTATACGTTATACGTTATACGTTATACGTTATACGTTGTACGTTGTACGTTGTACGTTGTACGTTGTACGTTGTACGTTGTGCGATGTACGTTATTCGTTATACGTTATACGTTATACGTTATACGTTATACGTTATACGTTATACGTTATACGTTATACGTTATACGTTATACGTTATACGTTATACGTTATACGTTATACGTTATACGTTATACGTTATACGTTATACGTTATACGTTATACGTTATACGTTATACGTTATACGTTATACGTTATACGTTATACGTTATACGTTATACGTTATACGTTATACGTTATACGTTATACGTTATACGTTATACGTTATACGTTATACGTTATACGTTATACGTTATACGTTATACGTTATACGTTATACGTTATACGTTATACGTTATACGTTATACGTTATACGTTATACGTTATACGTTATACGTTATACGTTATACGTTATACGTTATACGTTATACGTTATACGTTATACGTTATACGTTATACGTTATACGTTATACGTTATACGTTATACGTTATACGTTATACGTTATACGTTATACGTTATACGTTATACGTTATACGTTATACGTTATACGTTATACGTTATACGTTATACGTTATACGTTATACGTTATACGTTATACGTTATACGTTATACGTTATACGTTATACGTTATACGTTATACGTTATACGTTATACGTTATACGTTATACGTTATACGTTATACGTTATACGTTATACGTTATACGTTATACGTTATACGTTATACGTTATACGTTATACGTTATACGTTATACGTTATACGTTATACGTTATACGTTATACGTTATACGTTATACGTTATACGTTATACGTTATACGTTATACGTTATACGTTATACGTTATACGTTATACGTTATACGTTATACGTTATACGTTATACGTTATACGTTATACGTTATACGTTATACGTTATACGTTATACGTTATACGTTATACGTTATACGTTATACGTTATACGTTATACGTTATACGTTATACGTTATACGTTATACGTTATACGTTATACGTTATACGTTATACGTTATACGTTATACGTTATACGTTATACGTTATACGTTATACGTTATACATTATACGTTATACGTCTAAACGTTATACGTTGTACGTTATAGGTTATACGTTTAAGATTATACGTTATACGTTATACGTTATACGTTTAACGTTATACGTTATACGTTATATGTTTAACGTTAAATGTTATACGTTATACGATATACGTTATACGTTATACGTTTAACGTTATACGTTATACATTATACGTTATACGTCTAAACGTTATACGTTGTACGTTATAGGTTATACATTATACGTTATACGTTATACGTTATATGTTTATCGTTAAACGTT
>CAKAJA020000729.1:0-11255 GCA_916610235.2 Lasioglossum morio | reverse complement strand
AACGCATAACGCATAAGGCATAACGCATAACGTTAACGCATAACGCATAACGCCTAACGCATAACGGATCACGCATAACGCATAAAGCATAACGCATAAAGCATAACGCATAACGCATAACGCATAACGCATAACGCATAAAGCATAACGCATAACGCATAACGCATAACGCATATCGCATAACGCATAACGCATTACGTATACCGCATAACGCATACCGTATAACGCATAACGCATAACGCAAACGTATAACGCACAACGCATAACGAATACAGCAAAACGCATAATGCTTAACGCATAACGGATCACGCATAACGCATAACGCATAACGCATAACGCATAACGCATAACGCATAACGCATAACGCATAACGCATAACGCATAACGCATAACGTATAACGCATAACGCATACCGTATAACGCATAACGCATAACGCATAACGCAAAAGTATAACGCACAACGCATAACGAATACAGCAAAACGCATAATGCTTAACGCATAACGGATAACGCATAACGCATAACGCATAACGCATAACGCATAACGCATAACGCATAACGCATATCGAATAACGCATAACGTGTAACTCATAACGCATAACGCATAAAGCATAATGCATAACGCATAACGAACAACGGATAACGCATAACGCATAACGCATAACGAATACCGCAAAACGTATATCGCCTAACACATAACGGATCACGCATAACGCATAACGCATAACGTATAACGCATAACGCATAACGCATAACGCATAACGCATAACGCATAACGCATAACGCATAACGTATAACGCATAACCCATAACGCATAAGACATAACGCCTAACGGATCACGCATAACGCACAACGCATAATGCATAACGCATAAAGCATAAAGCATAACGCATAACGCATAACGCATAACGCATAACGCATAAAGCATAACGCATAACGCATAACGCAAACGTATAACGCACAACGCATAACGAATACAGCAAAACGCATAATGCTTAACGCATAACGGATCACGCATAACGCATAACGCATAACGCATAACGCATAACGCATAACGCATAACGCATAACGCATAACGCATAACGCATAACCCATAACGCATAACGCATAACGCATAACGCATAACGCATAACGCATAACGCATAACGCATAACGCATAACGCATAACGCCTAACGCATAACGGATCACGCATAACGCATAACGCATAACGCATAACGCATAACGCATAACGCATAACCCATAACGCATAACGCATAACGCATAACGCATAACGCATAACGCATAACGCATACCGTATAACGCATAACGCATAACGCATAACGCATAACGCATAACGCCTAACGCATAACGGATCACGCATAACGCATAACGCATAACGCATAACGCATAACGCATAACGCATAACGCATAACGCATAACGCATAACGCATAACGCATAACGCATAACGCATAACGCATATCGAATAACGCATAACGTGTAACTCATAACGCATAACGCATAAAGCATAATGCATAACGCATAAAGCATAACGCATAACGCATAACGCATAACGCATAACGCATAACGCATAACGCATAAAGCATAACGCATAACGCATAACGCATAACGCATATCGCATAACGCATAACGCATTACGTATAACGCATAACGCATACCGTATAACGCATAACGCATAACGCAAACGTATAACGCACAACGCATAACGAATACAGCAAAACGCATAATGCTTAACGCATAACGGTTCACGCATAACGCATAACGCATAACGCATAACGCATAACGCATAACGCATAACGCATAACGCATAACGCATAACGCATAACGCATAACGCATAACGCATAACGCATAACGCATAACGCATAACGCATAACGCATAACGCATAACGCATAACGCATAACGCATAACGCATAACGCATACCGTATAACGCATAACGCATAACGCATAACGCATAACGCATAACGCATAACGCATAACGCATAACGCATAACGCATAACGCATAACGCATAACGCATAACGCATAACGCATAACGCATAACGCATAACGCATAACGCATAACGTATATCGCATAACACATAACGCATAACCCATAACGCATAACGCATAAGGCATAACGCATAACGTTAACGCATAACGCATAACGCCTAACGCATAACGGATCACGCATAACGCATAAAGCATAACGCATAAAGCATAACGCATAACGCATAACGCATAACGCATAACGCATAACGCATAACGCATAACGCATAACGCATAACGCATAACGTATATCGCATAACACATAACGCATAACGCATAACGCATAACGCATAAGGCATAACGCATAACGTTAACGCATAACGCATAACGCCTAACGCATAACGGATCACGCATAACGCATAAAGCATAACGTATAAAGCATAACGCATAACGCATAACGCATAAGACATAACGCCTAACGGATCACGCATAACGCACAACGCATAATGCATAACGCATAACGCATAACGCATATCGCATAAAACATAACGCATAAAGCATAACGTACAACGTATACCTCTTAACGCATAACGCATAACGCATAACGCATAACGCATAACGCATAACGTATATCGCATAACACATAACGCATAACCCATAACGCATAACGCATAAGGCATAACGCATAACGTTAACGCATAACGCATAACGCCTAACGCATAACGGATCACGCATAACGCATAAAGCATAACGCATAAAGCATAACGCATAACGCATAACGCATAACGCATAACGCATAACGCATAACGCATAACGCATAAAGCATAACGCATAACGCATAACGCATAACGCATATCGCATAACGCATAACGCATTACGTATAACGCATAACGCATACCGTATAACGCATAACGCATAACGCAAACGTATAACGCAAAACGCATAACGAATACAGCAAAACGCATAATGCTTAACGCATAACGGTTCACGCATAACGCATAACGCAAAACGCATAACGCATAACGCATAACGCATAACGCATAACGCATAACGCATAACGCATAACGCATAACGCATAACGCATAACGCATAACGCATAACGCATAACGCATAACGCATAACGCATAACGCAAAAGTATAACGCACAACGCATAACGAATACAGCAAAACGCATAATGCTTAACGCATAACGGATAACGCATAACGCATAACGCATAACGCATAACGCATATCGAATAACGCATAACGTGTAACTCATAACGCATAACGCATAAAGCATAATGCATAACGCATAACGAACAACGGATAACGCATAACGCATAACGCATAACGAATACCGCAAAACGTATATCGCCTAACACATAACGGATCACGCATAACGCATAACGCCTAACGCATAACGCATAACGCATAACGTATAACGCATAACCCATAACGCATAAGACATAACGCCTAACGGATCACGCATAACGCACAACGCATAATGCATAACGCATAAAGCATAAAGCATAACGCATAACGCATAACGCATAACGCATAACGCATAACGCATAAAGCATAACGCATAACGCATAACGCAAACGTATAACGCACAACGCATAACGAATACAGCAAAACGCATAATGCTTAACGCATAACGGATCACGCATAACGCATAACGCATAACGCATAACGCATAACGCATAACGCATAACGCATAACGCATAACGCATAACGCATAACGCATAACGCATAACGCATAACGCATAACGCATAACGCATAACGCATAACGCATAACGCATAACGCATAACGCATAACGCATAACGCATAACCCATAACGCATAACGCATAAGGCATAACGCATAACGCATAACGCATAACGCATAACGCATAACGCATAACGCATAACGCATAACGCATAACGCATAACGCATAACGCATAACGCATAACGCATAACGCATAACGCATAACGCATATCGCATAAAACATAACGCATAACGCATAACGCATAACGCATAACGCATAACGCATAACGCATACCGTATAACGCATAACGCATAACGCATAACGCATAACGCATAACGCATAACGCATAACGTATATCGCATAACACATAACGCATAACCCATAACGCATAACGCATAAGGCATAACGCATAACGTTAACGCATAACGCATAACGCCTAACGCATAACGGATCACGCATAACGCATAAAGCATAACGCATAAAGCATAACGCATAACGCATAACGCATAACGCATAACGCATAAAGCATAACGCATAACGCATAACGCATAACGCATATCGCATAACGCATAACGCATTACGTATACCGCATAACGCATACCGTATAACGCATAACGCATAACGCAAACGTATAACGCACAACGCATAACGAATACAGCAAAACGCATAATGCTTAACGCATAACGGATCACGCATAACGCATAACGCATAACGCATAACGCATAACGCATAACGCATAACGCATAACGCATAACGCATAACGCATAACGCATAACGTATAACGCATAACGCATACCGTATAACTCATAACGCATAACGCATAACGCAAAAGTATAACGCACAACGCATAACGAATACAGCAAAACGCATAATGCTTAACGCATAACGGATAACGCATAACGCATAACGCATAACGCATAACGCATAACGCATATCGAATAACGCATAACGTGTAACTCATAACGCATAACGCATAAAGCATAATGCATAACGCATAACGAACAACGGATAACGCATAACGCATAACGCATAACGAATACCGCAAAACGTATATCGCCTAACACATAACGGATCACGCATAACGCATAACGCATAACGTATAACGCATAACGCATAACCCATAACGCATAACGCATAACGCATAACGCATAACGCATAACGCATAACGCATAACCCATAACGCATAACGCATAACGCATAACGCATAACGCATAACGCATAACGCATAACGCCTAACGCATAACGGATCACGCATAACGCATAAAGCATAAAGCATAAAGCATAACGCATAACGCATAACGCATAACGCATAACGCATAACGCATAAAGCATAACGCATAACGCATAACGCATAACGCATATCGCATAACGCATAACGCATAACGTATAACGCATAACGCATACCGTATAACGCATAACGCATAACGCATAACGCATAACGCATAACGCATAACCCATAACGCATAACGCATAACGCATAACGCATAACGCATAACGCATAACGCATAACGCCTAACGCATAACGGATCACGCATAACGCATAAAGCATAAAGCATAAAGCATAACGCATAACGCATAACGCATAACGCATAACGCATAACGCATAAAGCATAACGCATAACGCATAACGCATAACGCATACCGTATAACGCATAACGCATAACGCATAACGCAAAAGTATAACGCACAACGCATAACGAATACAGCAAAACGCATAATGCTTAACGCATAACGGATAACGCATAACGCATAACGCATAACGCATAACGCATATCGAATAACGCATAACGTGTAACTCATAACGCATAACGCATAAAGCATAATGCATAACGCATAACGAACAACGGATAACGCATAACGCATAACGCATAACGAATACCGCAAAACGTATATCGCCTAACACATAACGGATCACGCATAACGCATAACGCATAACGTATAACGCATAACGCATAACGCATAACGCATAACGCATAACGCATAACGCATAACGCATAACGCATAACGTATAACGCATAACCCATAACGCATAAGACATAACGCCTAACGGATCACGCATAACGCACAACGCATAATGCATAACGCATAAAGCATAAAGCATAACGCATAACGCATAACGCATAACGCATAAAGCATAACGCATAACGCAAACGTATAACGCACAACGCATAACGAATACAGCAAAACGCATAATGCTTAACGCATAACGGATCACGCATAACGCATAAAGCATAACGTACAACGTATAACGCATAACGCATAACGCATAACGCATAACGCATAACGCATAACGCATAACGCATAACGCATAACGCATAACGCATAACGCATAACGCATAACGCATAACGCATAACGCATAACGCATAACGCATAACGCATAACGCATAACGCATAACGCATAACGCATAACGCATAACGCATAACGCATAACGCATAACGCATAACGCATAACGCATAACGCATAACGCATAACGCATAACGCATAACGCATAACGCATAACGCATATCGAATAACGCATAACGTGTAACTCATAACGCATAACGCATAAAGCATAATGCATAACGCATAAAGCATAACGCATAACGCATAACGCATAACGCATAACGCATAACGCATAAAGCATAACGCATAACGCATAACGCATAACGCATATCGCATAACGCATAACGCATTACGTATAACGCATAACGCATACCGTATAACGTTTAACGCATAACGCAAACGTATAACGCACAACGCATAACGAATACAGCAAAACGCATAATGCTTAACGCATAACGGTTCACGCATAACGCATAACGCATAACGCATAACGCATAACGCATAACGCATAACGCATAACGCATAACGCATAACGCATAACGCATAACGCATAACGCATAACGCATAACGCATAACGCATAACGCATAACGCATAACGCATAACGCATAACGCATAACGCATAACGCATAACGCATACCGTATAACGCATAACGCATAACGCATAACGCATAACGCATAACGCATAACGCATAACGCATAACGCATAACGCATAACGCATAACGCATAACGCATAACGCATAACGCATAACGCATAACGTTAACGCATAACGCATAACGCCTAACGCATAACGGATCACGCATAACGCATAACGCATAACGCATAACGCATAACGCATAACGCATAACGCATAACGCATAACGTATATCGCATAACACATAACGCATAACCCATAACGCATAACGCATAAGGCATAACGCATAACGTTAACGCATAACGCATAACGCCTAACGTATATCGCATAACACTTAACGCATAACCCATAACGCATAACGCATAAGGCATAACGCATAACGTTAACGCATAACGCATAACGCATAACGCATAACGGATCACGCATAACGCATAAAGCATAACGCATAAAGCATAACGCATAACGCATAACGCATAAGACATAACGCATAAGGCATAACGCATAACGCACAACGCATAATGCATAACGCATAACGCATAACGCATATCGCATAAAACATAACGCATAAAGCATAACGTACAACGTATACCTCTTAACGCATAACGCATAACGCATAACGCATAACGCATAACGCATAACGTATATCGCATAACACATAACGCATAACCCATAACGCATAACGCATAAGGCATAACGCATAACGTTAACGCATAACGCATAACGCCTAACGCATAACGGATCACGCATAACGCATAAAGCATAACGCATAAAGCATAACGCATAACGCATAACGCATAACGCATAACGCATAACGCATAAAGCATAACGCATAACGCATAACGCATAACGCATATCGCATAACGCATAACGCATTACGTATAACGCATAACGCATACCGTATAACGCATAACGCATAACGAAAACGTATAACGCACAACGCATAACGAATACAGCAAAACGCATAATGCTTAACGCATAACGGTTCACGCATAACGCATAACGCATAACGCATAACGCATAACGCATAACGCATAACGCATAACGCATAACGCATAACGCATAACGCATAACGCATAACGCATAACGCATAACGCATAACGCATAACGCATAACGCATAACGCATAACGCATAACGCATAACGCATAACGCATAACGAATACCGCAAAACGTATATCGCCTAACACATAACGGATCACGCATAACGCATAACGCATAACGTATAACGCATAACGCATAACGCATAACGCATAACGCATAACGCATAACGCATAACGCATAACGCATAACGCATAACGCATAACGCATACCGTATAACGCATAACGCATAACGCATAACGCATAACGCATAACGCATAACGCATAACGCATAACGCATAACGCATAACGCATAACGCATAACGCATAACGCATAACGCATAACGCATAACGCATAACGCATAACGCATAACGCATAACGCATAACGCATAACGCATAACGCATAACGCATAACGCATAACGCATAACGCATAACGCATAACGCATAACGCATAACTCATAACGCATAACGCATAACGTTAACGCATAACGCATAACGCCTAACGCATAACGGATCACGCATAACGCATAAAGCATAACGCATAAAGCATAACGCATAACGCATAACGCATAACGCATAACGCATAACGCATAAAGCATAACGCATAACGCATAACGCATAACGCATAACGCATAACGCATAACGCATAACGTATATCGCATAACACATAACGCATAACCCATAACGCATAACGCATAAGGCATAACGCATAACGTTAACGCATAACGCATAACGCCTAACGCATAACGGATCACGCATAACGCATAACGCATAACGCATAACGCATAACGCATAACGCATAACGCATAACGCATAACGGATATCGCATAACACATAACGCATAACCCATAACGCATAACGCATAAGGCATAACGCATAACGTTAACGCATAACGCATAACGCATAACGTATATCGCATAACACATAACGCATAACCCATAACGCATAACGCATAAGGCATAACGCATAACGTTAACGCATAACGCATAACGCCTAACGCATAACGGATCACGCATAACGCATAAAGCATAACGCATAAAGCATAACGCATAACGCATAACGCATAAGACATAACGCATAAGACATAACGCATAACGCACAACGCATAATGCATAACGCATAACGCATAACGCATATCGCATAAAACATAACGCATAAAGCATAACGTACAACGTATACCTCTTAACGCATAACGCATAACGCATAACGCATAACGCATAACGCATAACGTATATCGCATAACACATAACGCATAACCCATAACGCATAACGCATAAGGCATAACGCATAACGTTAACGCATAACGCATAACGCCTAACGCATAACGGATCACGCATAACGCATAAAGCATAACGCATAAAGCATAACGCATAACGCATAACGCATAACGCATAACGCATAACGCATAAAGCATAACGCATAACGCATAACGCATAACGCATATCGCATAACGCATAACGCATTACGTATAACGCATAACGCATACCGTATAACGCATAACGCATAACGAAAACGTATAACGCACAACGCATAACGAATACAGCAAAACGCATAATGCTTAACGCATAACGGATCACGCATAACGCATAACGCATAACGCATAACGCATAACGCATAACGCATAACGCATAACCCATAACGCATAACGCATAACGCATAACGCATAACGCATAACGCATAACGCATAACGCATAACGCATAACGCATAACGCATAACGCATAACGCATAACGCATAACGCATAACGCATAACGCATAACGCATAACGCATAACGCATAACGCATAACGCATAACGCATAACGAATACCGCAAAACGTATATCGCCTAACACATAACGGATCACGCATAACGCATAACGCATAACGTATAACGCATAACGCATAACGCATAACGCATAACGCATAACGCATAACGCATAACGCATAACGCATAACGCATAACGCATAACGCATACCGTATAACGCATAACGCATAACGCATAACGCATAACGCATAACGCATAACGCATAACGCATAACGCATAACGCATAACGCATAACGCATAACGCATAACGCATAACGCATAACGCATAACGCATAACGCATAACGCATAACGCATAACGCATAACGCATAACGCATAACGCATAACGCATAACGCATAACGCATAACGCATAACTCATAACGCATAACGCATAACGTTAACGCATAACGCATAACGCCTAACGCATAACGGATCACGCATAACGCATAAAGCATAACGCATAAAGCATAACGCATAACGCATAACGCATAACGCATAACGCATAACGCATAAAGCATAACGCATAACGCATAACGCATAACGCATAACGCATAACGCATAACGCATAACGCATAACGCATAACGCATAACGCATAAGGCATAACGCATAACGTTAACGCATAACGCATAACGCATAACGCATAACGCATAATGCATAACGCATAACGCATAACGCATAACGCATAACGCATAACGCATACCGTATAACGCATAACGCATAACGCATAACGCATAACGCATAACGCATAACGCATAACGCATAACGCATAACGCATAACGCATAACGCATAACGCATAACGCATAACGCATAACGCATAACGCATAACGCATAACGCATAACGCATAACGCATAACTCATAACGCATAACGCATAACGTTAACGCATAACGCATAACGCCTAACGCATAACGGATCACGCATAACGCATAAAGCATAACGCATAAAGCATAACGCATAACGCATAACGCATAACGCATAACGCATAACGCATAAAGCATAACGCATAACGCATAACGCATAACGCATAACGCATAACGCATAACGCATAACGCATAACGCATAACGCATAACGCATAACGCATAAGGCATAACGCATAACGTTAACGCATAACGCATAACGCCTAACGCATAACGGATCACGCATAACGCATAAAGCATAACGCATAAAGCATAACGCATAACGCATAACGCATAACGCATAACGCATAACGCATAAAGCATAACGCATAACGCATAACGCATAACGCATATCGCATAACGCATAACGCATTACGTATAACGCATAACGCATACCGTATAACGCATAACGCATAACGCAAACGTATAACGCACAACGCATAACGAATACAGCAAAACGCATAATGCTTAACGCATAACGGTTCACGCATAACGCATAACGCATAACGCATAACGCATAACGCATAACGCATAACGCATAACGCATAACGCATAACGCATAACGCATAACGCATAACGCATAACGCATAACGCATAACGCATAACGCATAACGCATAACGCATAACGCATAACGCATAACGCATAACGCATAACGCATAACGCATAACGCATAACGCATAACGCATAACGCATAACGCATAACGCATAACGCATAACGCATAACGCATAACGCATAACGCATAACGCATAACGCATAACGCATAACGCATAACGCATAACGCATAACGCATAACGCATAACGCATAACGCATAACGCATAACGCATAACGCATAACGCATAACG
>CAKAJA020000728.1:0-53954 GCA_916610235.2 Lasioglossum morio | reverse complement strand
TGGGATATTCTGCTAAATTGGGCTATAATCTAGCATATTCTAGTATATTCTGTGATATGCCGGATTATTCTGGTATATTCTGCTATATACTGCTATATTCTGCCGTAATCTGTTATATTCTGGGATATTCTGTAAAATTGAGCTATAATCTAGCATATTCTGGTATATTCTGTCATAGTATGTTATATTCTGGGATATTCTGCTAAATTGAGCTAAAATCTAACATATTCTGGTATATTATGCCATAATCTGTTATATACTGGGATATTCTGCTAAATTGAACTATAAACTAGCATATTCTGGTATATTCTGATACATTCTGCTAAAGTGGGCTATAATCTAGCATATTCTTGCAAATTTTGATATATTATGCCATAATCTGTTATATACTGGGATATTCTGCTAAATTGAACTATAATCTAGCATATTCTGGTATATTCTGCCAGAATCTGTTATATTCTGGGATATTCTGCTAAATTGAGCTATAATCTAGCATATTCTAGTATATTCAGTGATGTGCTGGATTATTCTGGTATATTCTGCTATATACTGCTATATTCTGCAATATTCTGGTATATTCTGGTATACTCTGCTATCTTCATGAACATTGAACTATATTATTGCATATTCTGGTATATTCTGGTATATTCTGCTAAAATGGGCTATAATCTAGCATATTCTGGCATATTCCGATATATTCTGCCATCATCTGTTATATTCTGGGATATTCTGCTAAAATGGGCTATGATCAAGCATATTCTGGTATATTCTGTGACATGCCGGATTATTCTGGTATATTCTGCTATATACTGCTATATTCTGTAATATTCTGGTATATTCTGGTATACTCTGCTATATTCATGAATATTGAACTATATTATAGCATATAAAGGTATATTCTGCCATATTCGGGTATATTCTGGGATATTCTGCTAAAATGGGCTATAATCTAGCATATTCTAGTATATTCAGTGATATGCTGCATTATTCTGGTATATTCTGCTATATACTGCTAAATACTGCAATATTCTGCAATATTCTGGTATATTCTGGGATATTCTGCTAAATGGAGCAATAATCTAGCATATTCTAGTATATTCCAGCATATTCTGGAATATTCTACCATATTCTCATACATTCTGCTAAAGTGGGCTATAATCTAGCATATTCTTGCAAATTCTGATATATTCTGCCATAATCTGTTATATACTGGGATATTCTGCTAAATTGAACTATAATCTAGCATATTCTGGTATATTCTGCTAGAATCTGTTATATTCTGGGATATTCTGCTAAATTGAGCTATAATCTAGCATATTCTAGTATATTCAGTGATATGCTGGATTATTCTGGTATATTCTGCTATATACTGCTATATTCTGCAATATTCTGGTGTATTCTGGAGTACTATGCTATCTTCATGAATAATGAACTACACTATAGCATATAAAGGTATATTCTGCCATATTCTGGTATATTCTGGGATATTCTGCGAAAATGGGCTATAATCTAGCATATTCTAGTATATTCTGTGATATGCCGGATTATTCTGGTATATTCAGATATATACTGCTATATTCTGCCGTAATATGTTATATTCTGGGATATTCTGCAAAATTGAGCTATAATCTAGCATATTCTTGTATATTCTGCTATAGTATGTTATATTCTGGGATATTCTGCTAAATTGAGCTAAAATCTAGCATATTCTGGTGTATTCTGCCATAATCTGTTACATACTGGGATATACTGCTAAATTGAACTATAATCTAGCATATTCTGGTATATTCTGGTATATTCTGCTAAAATGCGCTATAATCTAGCATATTCTGGCATATTCCGATTTTATCTGCCATAATCTGTTATATTCTGGGATATTCTGCAAAATTGGGCTATAATCTAGCATATTCTGGTATATTCTGCCATAGTATGTTATATTCTGGGATATTCTGCTAAGTTGAGCCAGAATCTAGCACATTCTGGTATATTTTGCCATAATCTGTTATATTCTGGGATATTCTGCTAAATTCAGCTATAATCTAGCATATTCTAGTATATTCTGTGATATGCCGGATTATTCTGGTATATTCTGCTTTATACTGCTATATTCTGCAATACTCTGGTATATTCTGGTATACTCTGCTATAATCATGAATATTGAATTATATTATAACATATAATGGTATATTCTGCCATATTCTGGTATATTCTGGGATATTCTGCTAAATTGGGCTATAATCTAGCATGTTCTAGTATATTCAGTGATATGCTGGATTATTCTTGCATATTCTGCTATATACTGCTACCTTCTGCATTATTCTGGTATATTCTGGTATACTCTGCTATCTTCATGAATATTGAACTATATTATAGCATATAAAGGTATATTCTGAAATATTCTGGTATATTCTAGGATATTCTGCTAAATTGAGCAATAATCTAGCATATTCTAGTATATTCCAGCATATTCTGGAATATTCTACCATATTCTGATACATTCTGCTAAAGTGGGCTATAATCTAGCATATTCTAGTATATTCTGTGATATGCCGGATTATTCTGGTATATTCTGCTATATACTGCTATATTCTGCCGTAATCTGTTATATTCTGGGATATTCTGCAAAATTGAGCAATAATCTAGCATATTCTAGTATATTCCAACATATTCTGGTATATTCTACCATATTGTGGTATAATTCTGCTAAAAATGGGCTATAATCTAGCATATTCTTTCATATTCCGATATATTCTGCCATAATCTGTTATATTCTGGGATATTCTGTTAAATTGAGCTATAATCTAGCATATTCTAGTATATTCTGTGATATGCCGGATTATTCTGGTATATTCGGCTATATACTGCTATATTCTGATATATACTGCTATATTCTGCAATTTTCTGGTATATTATGGTATACTATGCTTCATTCATGAATATTCAACTATATTATAGCATATTCTGGAATTTTCTGGGATATTCTGCTATAATTGAACAATAATCCAGCATATTCTAGTATATTCCAGCATATTCTAGTATATTCTACCATATTCTGGTGTATTCTGCTAAAATGGACTCTAATCTAGCATATTCTGGCATATTCTGATATATTCTGCCATAATCTGTTCGATTCTGGGATACTCTGCTAAATTGAGCTATAATCTAGCAAATTCTAGTATATTCTGTGATATGCAGGATTATTCTGGTATATTCTGTAATATACTGCTATATTCTGCCATAATCTGTTATATTCTGGGATATTCTTCTAAATTGAGCTATAATCTAGCATATTCTGGTATATTCTGCATAATCTGTTATATTCTGGGATACTCTGCTAAATTGAGCTATAATCTAGCATATTCTAGTATATTCTGTGATATGCCAGATTATTCTGGTATATTCTGCTATATACTGCTATATTCTGCCATAATCTGTTATATTCTGGGATATTCTGCTAAATTGAGGTATAATCTAGCATATTCTAGTATATTCTGTGACATGCCGGATTATTCTGGTATATTCTGCTATATACTGCTATATGCTGCAATATTCTGGTATATTCTGGTATACTCTGCTATATTCATGAATATTGAACAATATTATAGCATATAATGGTATATTCCGCCATATTCGGGTATATTCTTGGATATTCTGCTAAATTGAGCAATAATCTAGCATATTCTAGTATATTCCAGCATATTCTGGAATATTCTACCATATTCTGATACATTCTGCTAAAGTGGGCTATAATCTAGCATATTCTTGCAAATTCTAATATATTCTGCCATAATCTGTTATATACTGGGATATTCTGCTAAATTGAACTATAATCTAGCATATTCTGGTATATTCTGCTAGAATCTGTTATATTCTGGGATATTCTGCTAAATTGAGCTATAATCTAGCATATTCTAGTATATTCTGTGATACGCCGGATTATTCTGGTATATTCTGCTTTATACTGCTATATTCTGGAATACTCTGGTATATTCTGGTATACTCTGCTATAATTATGAATATTGAATTATATTATAACATATAATGGTACATTCTGCCATATTCTGGTATATTCTGGGATATTCTGCTAAATTGGGCTATAATCTAGTATGTTCTAGTATATTCCGTGATATGCTGGATTATTCTGGCATATTCTGCTGTATACTGCTATATTCTGCATTATTCTGGTATATTCTGGAATACTCTGCTATATTCATGAATATTGAACTATATTATTGAATATTCTGGTATATTCTGGGATATTCTGCTAAATTGAGCAATAATCTAGCATATTTTAGTATATTCCAGCATATTCTGGAATATTCTACCATATCCTGATACATTCTGCTAAAGTGGGCTATAATCTGGCATATTCTAGTATATTCTGTGATATGCTGGATTATACTGGTATATTCTGCTATATACTGCTATATTCTGCCGTAATCTGATATATTCTGGGATATTCTGCAAAATTGAGCAATAATCTGGCATATTCTAGTATATTCCAACATATTCTGGTATATTCTACCATAATCTGGTATATTCTGCTAAAATTGGCTATAATCTAGCATATTCTAGTATATTCTGTGATATGCCGGATTATTCTGGTATATTCTGCTATATACTGCTATATTCTGCCGTAATCTGTTATATTCTGGGATATTCTGCAAAATTGAGCTATAATCTAGCATATTCTGGTATATTCTGCCATAGTATGTTATATTCTGGGATATTCTGCTAAATTGAGCTAAAATCTAACATATTCTGGTATATTCTGCCATAATCTGTTATATACTGGGATATTCTGCTGAATTGAATTATAATCTCGCATATTCTTGTATATTCTGCCATAATCTGTTATATACTGGGATATTCTGCTAAATTGAACTATAATCTAGCATATTCTGGTATATTCTGCTAGAATCTGTTATATTCTGGGATATTCTGCTAAATTGAGCTATAATCTAGCATATTCTGGTATATTCTGCCATAGTATGTTATATTCTGGGATATTCTGCTAAATTGAGCTAAAATCTAACATATTCTGGTATATTCTGCCATAATCTGTTATATACTGGGATATTCTGCTAAATTGAACTATAATCTAGCATATTCTGGTATATTCTGATACATTCTGCTAAAGTGGGCTATAATCTAGCATATTCTTGCAAATTCTGATATATTATGCCATAATCTGTTATATTCTGGGATATTCTGGTATACTGTGCTATCTTCATGAATATTGAACTATATTATAGCATATAAAGGTATATTCTGCCATAATCTGTTATATTCTGGGATATTCTGCAAAATTGAGCTATAATCTAGCATATTTTAGTATATTCCAGCATATTCTGGAATATTCTACCATATCCTGATACATTCTGCTAAAGTGGGCTATAATCTGGCATATTCTAGTATATTCTGTGATATGCTGGATTATACTGGTATATTCTGCTATATACTGCTATATTCTGCCGTAATCTGATATATTCTGGGATATTCTGCGAAATTGAGCAATAATCTGGCATATTCTAGTATATTCCCACATATTCTGGTATATTCTACCATAATCTGGTATATTCTGCTAAAATTGGCTATAATCTAGCATATTCTAGTATATTCTGTGATATGCCGGATTATTCTGGTATATTCTGCTATACACTGCTATATTCTGCCGTAATCTGTTATATTCTGGGATATTCTGCAAAATTGAGCTATAATCTAGCATATTCTGGTATATTCTGCCATAGTATGTTATATTCTGGGATATTCTGCTAAATTGAGCTAAAATCTAACATATTCTGGTATATTCTGCCATAATCTGTTATATTCTGGGATATTCTGCTAAATTGAACTATAATCTAGCATATTCTGGTATATTCTGCTAGAATCTGTTATATTCTGGGATATTCTGCTAAATTGAGCTATAATCTAGCATATTCTAGTATATTCAGTGATATGCTGGATTATTCTGGTATATTCTGCTATATACTGCTATATTCTGCAATATTCTGGTATATTCTGGTATATTCTGGTATACTGTGCTATCTTCATGAATATTGAACTATATTATAGCATATAAAGGTATATTCTGCCATAATCTGTTATATTCTGGGATATTCTGTAAAATTGAGCTATAATCTAGCATATTCTGGTATATACTGAAATAGTATGTTATATTCTGGCATATTCTGCTAAATTAAGCTAAAATCTAGCACATTCTGGTATATTCTGCCACAATCTGTTATATTCTGGGATATTGTGCTAAATTGAGCTATAATCTAGCATATTCTAGTATATTCTGTGATATGCCGGAATATTCTGGTATATTCTGCTTTATACTGCTATATTCTGCAATACTCTGGTATATTCTGGCATACTCTGCTATAATCATGAATATTGAATTATATTATAACATATAATGGTATATTCTGCCATATTCTGGTATATTCTGGGATATTCTGCTAAATTGGGCTATAATCTAGCATATTCTAGTATATTCAGTGATATGCTGGATTATTCTGGCATATTCTGCTATATACTGCTATATTCTGCATTATTCTGGTATATTCTGGAATACTCTGCTATATTCATGAATATTGAACTATATTATTGAATATTCTGGTATATTCTGGGATATTCTGCTAAATTGAGCAATAATCTAGCATATTTTAGTATATTCCAGCATATTCTGGAATATTCTACCATATTCTGATACATTCTGCTAAAGTGGGCTATAATCTGGCATATTCTTGCAAATTCTAATATATTCTGCCATAATCTGTTATATACTGGGATATTCTGCTAAATTGAACTATAATCTAGCATATTCTGGTATATTCTGCTAGAATCTGTTATATTCTGGGATATTCTGCTAAATTGAGCTATAATCTAGCATATTCTAGTATATTCAGTGATATGCTGGATTATTCTGGTATATTCTGCTATATACTGCTATATTCTGCAATATTCTGGTATATTCTGGTATATTCTGGTATACTGTGCTATCTTCATGAATATTGAACTATATTATAGCATATAAAGGTATATTCTGCCATAATCTGTTATATTCTGGGATATTCTGCAAAATTGAGCTATAATCTAGCATATTCTGGTATATTCTGCCATAGTATGTTATATTCTGGGATATTCTGCTAAATTGAGCTAAAATCTAGCATATTCTGGTATATTTTGCCATAATCTGTTATATTCTGGGATATTCTGCTAAATTGAGCTATAATCTAGCATATTCTAGTATATTCTGTGATATGCCGGATTATTCTGGTATATTCTGCTTTATACTGCTATATTCTGGAATACTCTGGTATATTCTGGTATACTCTGCTATAATCATGAATATTGAATTATATTATAACATATAATGGTACATTCTGCCATATTCTGGTATATTCTGGGATATTCTGCTAAATTGGGCTATAATCTAGCATGTTCTAGTATATTCCGTGATATGCTGGATTATTCTGGCATATTCTGCTGTATACTGCTATATTCTGCATTATTCTGGTATATTCTGGAATACTCTGCTATATTCATGAATATTGAACTATATTATTGAATATTCTGGTATATTCTGGGATATTCTGCTAAATTGAGCAATAATCTAGCATATTTTAGTATATTCCAGCATATTCTGGAATATTCTACCATATTCTGATACATTCTGCTAAAGTGGGCTATAATCTGGCATATTCTAGTATATTCTGTGATATGCTGGATTATTCTGGTATATTCTGCTATATACTGCTATATTCTGCCGTAATCTGATATATTCTGGGATATTCTGCAAAATTGAGCAATAATCTGGCATATTCTAGTATATTCCAACATATTCTGGTATATTCTACCATATTCTGGTATATTCTGCTAAAATTGGCTATAATCTAGCATATTCTAGTATATTCTGTGATATGCCGGATTATTCTGGTATATTCTGCTATATACTGCTATATTCTGCCGTAATCTGTTATATTCTGGGATATTCTGCAAAATTGAGCTATAATCTAGCATATTCTGGTATATTCTGCCATAGTATGTTATATTCTGGGATATTCTGCTATATTGAGCTAAAATGTAACATATTCTGGTATATTCTGCCATAATCTGTTATATACTGGGATATTCTGCAAAATTGAACTATAATCTAGCATATTCTGGTATATTCTGCCATAGTATGTTATATTCTGGGATATTCTGCTAAATTGAGCTAAAATCTAACATATTCTGGTATATTCTGCCATAATCTGTTATATACTGGGATATTCTGCTAAATTGAACTATAATCTAGCATATTCTGGTATATTCTGATACATTCTGCTAAAGTGGGCTATAATCTAGCATATTCTTGCAAATTCTGATATACTATGCCATAATCTGTTATATTCTGGGATATTCTGGTATACTGTGCTATCTTCATGAATATTGAACTATATTATAGCATATAAAGGTATATTCTGCCATAATCTGTTATATTCTGGGATATTCTGCAAAATTGAGCTATAATCTAGCATATTCTGGTATATTCTGCCATAGTATGTTATATTCTGGGATATTCTGCTAAATTGAGCTAAAATCTAGCATATTCTGGTATATTCTGCCATAATCTGTTATATTCTGGGATATTCTGCTAAATTGAGCTATAATCTAGCATATTCTAGTATATTCTGTGATATGCCGGATTATTCTGGTATATTCTGCTTTATACTGCTATATTCTGCAATACTCTGGTATATTCTGGTATACTCTGCTATAATCATGAATATTGAATTATATTATAACATATAATGGTACATTCTGCCATATTCTGGTATATTCTGGGATATTCTGCTAAATTGGGCTATAATCGAGCATGTTCTTGTATATTCAGTGATATGCTGGATTATTCTGGCATATTCTGCTGTATACTGCTATATTCTGCATTATTCTGGTATATTCTGGAATACTCTGCTATATTCATGAATATTGAACTATATTATTGAATATTCTGGTATATTCTGGGATATTCTGCTAAATTGAGCAATAATCTAGCATATTTTAGTATATTCCAGCATATTCTGGAATATTCTACCATATTCTGATACATTCTGCTAAAGTGGGCTATAATCTGGCATATTCTAGTATATTCTGTGATATGCTGGATTATTCTGGTATATTCTGCTATATACTGCTATATTCTGCCGTAATCTGATATATTCTGGGATATTCTGCAAAATTGAGCAATAATCTGGCATATTCTAGTATATTCCAACATATTCTGGTATATTCTACCATATTCTGGTATATTCTGCTAAAATTGGCTATAATCTAGCATATTCTAGTATATTCTGTGATATGCCGGATTATTCTGGTATATTCTGCTATATACTGCTATATTCTGCCGTAATCTGTTATATTCTGGGATATTCTGCAAAATTGAGCTATAATCTAGCATATTCTGGTATATTCTGCTAGAATCTGTTATATTCTGGGATATTCTGCTAAATTGAGCTATAATCTAGCATATTCTGGTATATTCTGCCATAATATGTTATATTCTGGGATATTCTACTAAATTGAGCTATAATCTCGCATATTCTTGTATATTCTGCCATAATCTGTTATATTCTGGGATATTCTGCTAAATTGAGCTATAATCTAGCATATTCTAGTATATTCTGTGACATGCCGGATTATTCTGGTATATTCTGCTTTATACTGCTATATTCTGCAATATTCTGGTATATTCTGGTATACTCTGCTATATGCATGAATATTGAACAATATTATATCATATAATGGTATATTCCGCCATATTCTGGTATATTCTGGGATATTCTGCTAAATTGAGCAATAATCTAGCACATTCTAGTATATTCCAGCATATTCTGGAATATTCTACCATATTCTGATACATTCTGCTAAAGTGGGCTATAATCTGGCATATTCTAGTATATTCTGTGATATGCTGGATTATTCTGGTATATTCTGCTATATACTGCTATATTCTGCCGTAATCTGATATTTTCTGGGATATTCTGCAAAATTGAGCAATAATCTGGCATTTTCTAGTATATTCCAACATATTCTGGTATATTCTACCATATTCTGGTATATTCTGCTAAAAAGGGCTATAATCTAGCATATTCTAGTATATTCTGTGATATGCCGGATTATTCTGGTATATTCTGCTATATACTGCTATATTCTGCCGTAATCTGTTATATTCTGGGATATTCTGCAAAATTGAGGTATAATCTAGCATAATCTGGTATATTCTGTGACATGCCGGATTATTCTGGTATATTCTGCTATATACTCCTATATTCTGCAATATTCTTGTATATTCTGGTATACTCTGCTATCTTCATGAACATTGAACTATATTATTCCATATTCTGGTATATTCTGGTATATTCTGCTAAAATGGGCTATAATCTAGCATATTCTGGCATATTCCGATATATTCTGCCATAATCTGTTATATTCTGGGATATTCTGATAAAATGGGCTATAATCAAGCATATTCTGGTATATTCTGTGACATGCCGGATTATTCTGGTATATTCTGCTTTATACTGCTATATTCTGCAATACTCTGGTATATTCTGGTATCCTCTGCTATAATCATGAATATTGAATTATATTATAACATATAATGGTATGTTCTGCCATATTCTGGTATATTCTGGGATATTCTGCTAAATTGGGCTATAATCTAGCATGTTCTAGTATATTCAGTGATATGCTGGATTATTCTGGCATATTCTGCTATATAGTGCTATATTCTGCATTATTCTGGTATATTCTGGAATACTCTGCTATATTCATGAATATTGAACTATATTATTGAATATTCTGGTATATTCTGGGATATTCTGCAAAATTGAGCAATAATCTAGCATATTTTAGTATATTCCAGCATATTCTGGAATATTCTACCATATTCTGATACATTCTGCTAAAGTGGGCTATAATCTAGCATATTCTAGTATATTCTGTGATATGCCGGATTATTCTGGTATATTCTGCTATATACTGCTATATTCTGCCGTAATCTGTTATATTCTGGGATATTCTGCAAAATTGAGCTATAATCTAGCATATTCTGGTATATTCTGCCATAGTATGTTATATTCTGGGAAATTCTGCTAAATTGAGCTAAAATCTAGCATATTCTGGTATATTTTGCCATAATCTGTTATATACTGGGATATTCTGCTAAATTGAGGTATAATCTAGCATATTCTGGTATATTCTGCTAGAATCTGTTATATTCTGGGATATTCTGCTAAATTGAGCTATAATCTAGCATATTCTTGTATATTCAGTGATATGCTGGATTATTCTGGTATATTCTGCTATATA
The DNA here is from genome assembly GCA_916610235.2 of Lasioglossum morio. NCBI lineage: Eukaryota > Metazoa > Arthropoda > Insecta > Hymenoptera > Halictidae > Lasioglossum > Lasioglossum morio. The sequence continues at coordinate 42,593 of CAKAJA020000728.1, read as the reverse complement.
CTGCTATATTCTGCAATATTCTGGTATATTCTGGTATACTGCTATATTCTGCAATATTCTGGTATATTCTGGTATACTGTGCTATCTTCATGAATATTGAACTATATTATAGCATGTAAAGGTATATTCTGCCATATTCTGGTATATTCTGGGATATGCCGGATTATTCTGGTATATTCTGCTATGTACTGCTATATTCTGCCGTAATCTGTTATATTCTGGGATATTCTGTAAAATTGAGCTATAATCTAGCATATTCTGGTATATTCTGTCATAGTATGTTATATTCTGGGATATTCTGCTAAATTGAGCTAAAATCTAACATATTCTGGTATATTCTGCCATAATCTGTTATGTACTGGGATATTCTGCTAAATTGAACTATAATCTAGCATATTCTGGTATATTCTGATACATTCTGTTAAAGTGGGCTATAATCTAGCATATTCTTGCAAATTCTGATATATTATGCCATAATCTGTTATATACTGGGATATTCTGCTAAATTGAACTATAATCTAGCATATTCTGGTATATTCTGCCAGAATCTGTTATATTCTGAGATATTCTGCTAAATTGAGCTATAATCTAGCATATTCTAGTATATTCAGTGATATGCTGGATTATTCTGGTATATTATGCTATATCCTGTTATATTCTGCAATATTCTGGTATATTCTGGTATACTGTGCTATCTTCATGAATATTGAACTATATTATAGCATATAAAGGTATATTCTGCCATATTCTTGTATATTCTGCCATAGTATGTTATATTCTGGAATATTCTGCTAAATTGAGTTATAATCTAGCATATTCTAGTATATTCTGTGATATGCCGGATTATTCTGGTATAATCTGCTATATACTGCTATATTCTGCCGTAATCTGTTATATTCTGGGATATTCTGCAAAATTTAGCAATAATCTAGCATATTCTAGTACATTCCAACATATTATGGTATATTCTACCATATTCTGGTATATTCTGCCATAGTATGTTATATTCTGGGATATTCTGCTAAATTGAGCTAAAATCTAGCATATTCTGGTATATTTTGCCATAATCTGTTATATTCTCGGATATTCTGCTAAATTGTGCTATAATCTAGCATATTCTAGTTTATTCTGTGATATGCCGGATTATTCTGGTATATTCTGCTTTATACTGCTATATTCTGCAATACTCTGGTATATTCTAGGATATTCTGCAAAATTGAGCTATAATCTACCATATTGTGGTATATTCTGCTAAAATGGGCTATAATCTAGCATATTCTAGTATATTCTGTGATATGCCGGATTATTCTGGTATATTCTGCTATATACTGCTATATTCTGCCGTAATCTGTTATATTCTGGGATATTCTGTAAAATTGAGCTATAATCTAGCATATTCTGGTATATTCTGTCATAGTATGTTATATTCTGGGATATTCTGCTAAATTGAGCTAAAATCTAACATATTCTGGTATATTATGCCATAATCTGTTATATACTGGGATATTCTGCTAAATTGAACTATAATCTAGCATATTCTGGTATATTCTGATACATTCTGCTAAAGTGGGCTATAATCTAGCATATTCTTGCAAATTTTGATATATTATGCCATAATCTGTTATATACTGGGATATTTTGCTAAATTGAACTATAATCTAGCATATTCTGGTATATTCTGCCAGAATCTGTTATATTCTGGGATATTCTGCTAAATTGAGCTATAATCTAGCATATTCTAGTATATTCAGTGATATGCTGGATTATTCTGGTATATTCTGCTATATACTGCTATATTCTGCAATATTCTGGTATATTCTGGTATACTCTGCTATCTTCATGAACATTGAACTATATTATTGCATATTCTGGTATATTCTGGTATATTCTGCTAAAATGGGCTATAATCTAGCATATTCTGGCATATTCCGATATATTCTGCCATAACCTGTTATATTCTGGGATATTCTGCTAAAATGGGCTATAATCTAGCATATTCTTGCAAATTCTGATATATTCTGCCATAATCTGTTATATACTGGGATATTCTGCTAAATTGAACTATAATCTAGCATATTCTGGTAAATTCTGCTAGAATCTGTTATATTCTGGGATATTCTGCTAAATTGAGCTATAATCTAGCATATTCTAGTATATTCAGTGATATGCTGGATTATTCTGGTATATTCTGCTATATACTGCTATATTCTGCAAAATTCTGGTGTATTCTGTAGTACTATGCTATCTTCATGAATAATGAACTACACTATAGCATATAAAGGTATATTCTGCCATATTCTGGTATATTCTGGGATATTCTGCTAAAATGGGCTATAATCTAGCATATTCTAGTATATTCTGTGATATGCCGGATTATTCTGGTATATTCAGATATATACTGCTATATTCTGCCGTAATATGTTATATTCTGGGATATTCTGCAAAATTGAGCTATAATCTAGCATATTCTTGTATATTCTGCTATAGTATGTTATATTCTGGGATATTCTGCTAAATTGAGCTAAAATCTAGCATATTCTGGTGTATTCTGCCATAATCTGTTACATACTGGGATATACTGCTAAATTGAACTATAATCTAGCATATTCTGGTATATTCTGGTATATTCTGCTAAAATGCGCTATAATCTAGCATATTCTGGCATATTCCGATTTTATCTGCCATAATCTGTTATATTCTGGGATATTCTGCTAAATTGTGCTATAATCTAGCATATTCTAGTTTATTCTGTGATATGCTTGATTATTCTTGCATATTCTGCTATATACTGCTACATTCTGCATTATTCTGGTATATTCTGGTATACTCTGCTATCTTCATGAATATTGAACTATATTATAGCATATAAAGGTATATTCTGTAATATTCTGGTATATTCTAGGATATTCTGCTAAAATGAGCAATAATCTAGCATATTCTAGTATATTCCAGCATATTCTGGAATATTCTACCATATTCTGATAAATTCTGCTAAAGTGGGCTATAATCTAGCATATTCTAGTATATTCTGTGATATGCCGGATTATTCTGGTATATTCTGCTATATACTGCTATATTCTGCCGTAATCTGTTATATTCTGGGATATTCTGCAAAATTGAGCAATAATCTAGCATATTCTAGTATATTCCAACATATTCTGGTATATTCTACCATATTGTGGTATATTCTGCTAAAATGGGCTATAATCTAGCATATTCTTTCATATTCCGATATATTCTGCCATAATCTGTTATATTCTGGGATATTCTGTTAAATTGAGCTATAATCTAGCATATTCTAGTATATTCTGTGATATGCCGGATTATTCTGGTATATTCGGCTATATACTGCTATATTCTGATATATACTGCTATATTCTGCAATTTTCTGGTATATTATGGTATACTATGCTTCATTCATGAATATTCAACTATATTATAGCATATTCTGAAATTTTCTGGGATATTCTGCTATAATTGAACAATAATCCAGCATATTCTAGTATATTCTACCATATTCTGCTGTATTCTGCTAAAATGGACTCTAATCTAGCATATTCTGGCATATTCTGATATATTCTGCCATAATCTGTTCGATTCTGGGATACTCTGCTAAATTGAGCTATAATCTAGCAAATTCTAGTATATTCTGTGATATGCCGGATTATTCTGGTATATTCTGTAATATACTGCTATATTCTGCCATAATCTGTTATATTCTGGGATATTCTTCTAAATTGAGCTATAATCTAGCATATTCTGGTATATTCTGCATAATCTGTTATATTCTGGGATACTCTGCTAAATTGAGCTATAATCTAGCATATTCTAGTATATTCTGTGATATGCCAGATTATTCTGGTATATTCTGCTATATACTGCTATATTCTGCCATAATCTGTTATATTCTGGGATATTCTGCTAAATTGAGGTATAATCTCGCATATTCTAGTATATTCTGTGACATGCCGGATTATTCTGGTATATTCTGCTATATACTGCTATATGCTGCAATATTCTGGTATATTCTGGTATACTCTGCTATATTCATGAATATTGAACAATATTATAGCATATAATGGTATATTCTGCCATATTCGGGTAAATTCTTGGATATTCTGCGAAATTGAGCAATAATCTAGCGTATTCTAGTATATTCCAGCATATTCTGGTAAATTCTACCATATTCTGGTATATTCTGCTAAAATGGGCTATAATCTATCATATTCTTTCTTATTCCGATATATTCTGCCATAATCTGTTATATTCTGGGATATTCTGCTAAATTGAGCTATAATCTAGCACATTCTAGTAAATTCTGTGATATGCCGGATTATTCTGGTATATTCTGCTATATACTGCTATATTCTGTTATATACTGCTATATTCTGCAATTTTCTGGTATATTATGGTATACGATGCTACATTCATGAATATTCAGCTATATTATAGCATATTCTGGAATTTTCTGAGATATTCTGCTAAATTGAGCAATAATCCAGCATATTCTAGTATATTCCAGCATATTCTGGTATATTCTACCATATTCTGGTGTATTCTGCTAAAATGGACTATAATCGAGCATATTCTGGCATATTCTGATATATTCTGCCATAATCTGTTCTATTCTGGGATACTCTGCTAAATTGAGGTATAATCTAGCATATTCTAGTATATTCAGTGATGTCCCGGATTATTCTGGTATATTCTGCTATATACTGCTATATTCTGCCATAATCTGTTCTATTCTGGGATACTCTGCTAAATTGAGGTATAATCTAGCATATTCTAGTATATTCAGTGATGTCCCGGATTATTCTGGTATATTCTGCTATATACTGCTATATTCTGCCATAATCTGTTATATTCTGGGATATTCTGCTAAATTGTGCTATAATCTAGCATATTCTAGTTTATTCTGTGATATGCCGGATTATTCTGGTATATTCTGCTTTATACTGCTATATTCTGCAATACTCTGGTATATTCTAGGATATTCTGCAAAATTGAGCTATAATCTACCATATTGTGGTATATTCTGCTAAAATGGGCTATAATCTAGCATATTCTAGTATATTCTGTGATATGCCGGATTATTCTGGTATATTCTGCTATATACTGCTATATTCTGCCGTAATCTGTTATATTCTGGGATATTCTGTAAAATTGAGCTATAATCTAGCATATTCTGGTATATTCTGTCATAGTATGTTATATTCTGGGATATTCTGCTAAATTGAGCTAAAATCTAACATATTCTGGTATATTCTGCCATAATCTGTTATATACTGGGATATTCTGCTAAATTGAACTATAATCTAGCATATTCTGGTATATTCTGATACATTCTGCCATAATCTGTTATATACTGGGATATTCTGCTAAATTGAACTATAATCTAGCATATTCTGGTATATTCTGATACATTCTGCTAAAGTGGGCTATAATCTACCATATTCTTGCAAATTTTGATATATTATGCCATAATCTGTTATATACTGGGATATTCTGCTAAATTGAACTATAATCTAGCATATTCTGGTATATTCTGCCAGAATCTGTTATATTCTGGGATATTCTGCTAAATTGAGCTATAATCTAGCATATTCTAGTATATTCAGTGATGTGCTGGATTATTCTGGTATATTCTGCTATATACTGCTATATTCTGCAATATTCTGGTATATTCTGGTATACTCTGCTATCTTCATGAACATTGAACTATATTATTGCATATTCTGGTATATTCTGGTATATTCTGCTAAAATGGGCAATAATCTAGCATATTCTGGCATATTCCGATATATTCTGCCATCATCCGTTATATTCTGGGATATTCTGCTAAAATGGGCTATAATCAAGCATATTCTGGTATATTCTGTGACATGCCGGATTATTCTGGTATATTCTGCTATATACTGCTATATTCTTTAATATTCTGGTATATTCTGGTATACTCTGCTATATTCATGAATATTGAACTATATTATAGCATATAAAGGTATATTCTGCCATATTCGGGTATATTCTGGGATATTCTGCTAAAATGGGCTATAATCTAGCATATTCTAGTATATTCAGTGATATGCTGCATTATTCTGGTATATTCTGGTATATTCTGGTATACTCTGCTATCTTCATGAACATTGAACTATATTATTGCATATTCTGGTATATTCTGGTATATTCTGCTAAAATGGGCAATAATCTAGCATATTCTGGCATATTCCGATATATTCTGCCATAAACTGTTATATACTGGGATATTCTGCTAAATTGAACTATAATCTAGCATATTCTGGTATATTCTGCTAGAATCTGTTATATTCTGGGATATTCTGCTAAATTGAGCTATAATCTAGCATATTCTAGTATATTCAGTGATATGCTGGATTATTCTGGTATATTCTGCTATATACTGCTATATTCTGCAATATTCTGGTGTATTCTGGAGTACTATGCTATCTTCATGAATAATGAACTACACTATAGCATATAAAGGTATATTCTGCCATATTCTGGTATATTCTGGGATATTCTGCGAAAATGGGCTATAATCTAGCATATTCTTGTATATTCTGCTATAGTATGTTATATTCTGGGATATTCTGCTAAATTGAGCTAAAATCTAGCATATTCTGGTGTATTCTGCCATAATCTGTTACATACTGGGATATACTGCTAAATTGAACTATAATCTAGCATATTCTGGTATATTCTGGTATATTCTGCTAAAATGCGCTATAATCTAGCATATTCTGGCATATTCCGATATATTCTGCCATAATCTGTTATATTCTGGGATATTCTGCAAAATTGGGCTATAATCTAGCATATTCTGGTATATTCTGCCATAGTATGTTATATTCTGGGATATTCTGCTAAGTTGAGCCAGAATCTAGCATATTCTGGTATATTTTGCCATAATCTGTTATATTCTGGGATATTCTGCTAAATTCAGCTATAATCTAGCATATTCTAGTATATTCTGTGATATGCCGGATTATTCTGGTATATTCTGCTTTATACTGCTATATTCTGCAATACTCTGGTATATTCTGGTATACTCTGCTATAATCATGAATATTGAATTATATTATAACATATAATGCTATATTCTGCCATATTCTGGTATATTCTGTGATATTCTGCTAAATTGGGCTATAATCTAGCATGTTCTAGTATATTCAGTGATATGCTGGATTATTCTTGCATATTCTGCTATATACTGCTACATTCTGCATTATTCTGGTATATTCTGGTATACTCTGCTATCTTCATGAATATTGAACTATATTATAGCATATAAAGGTATATTCTGAAATATTCTGGTATATTCTAGGATATTCTGCTAAATTGAGCAATAATCTAGCATATTCTAGTATATTCCAGCATATTCTGGAATATTCTACCATATTCTGATACATTCTGCTAAAGTGGGCTATAATCTAGCATATTCTAGTATATTCTGTGATATGCCGGATTATTCTGGTATATTCTGTAATATACTGCTATATTCTGCCATAATCTGTTATATTCTGGGATATTCTTCTAAATTGAGCTATAATCTAGCATATTCTGGTATATTCTGCATAATCTGTTATATTCTGGGATACTCTGCAAAATTGAGCTATAATCTAGCATATTCTAGTATATTCTGTGATATGCCAGATTATTCTGGTATATTCTGCTATATACTGCTATATTCTGCCATAATCTGTTATATTCTGGGATATTCTGCTAAATTGAGGTATAATCTCGCATATTCTAGTATATTCTGTGACATGCCGGATTATTCTGGTATATTCTGCTATATACTGCTATATGCTGCAATATTCTGGTATATTCTGGTATACTCTGCTATATTCATGAATATTGAACTATATTATAGCATATAATGGTATATTCTGCCATATTCGGGTAAATTCTTGGATATTCTGCGAAATTGAGCAATAATCTAGCGTATTCTAGTATATTCCAGCATATTCTGGTAAATTCTACCATATTCTGGTATATTCTGCTAAAATGGGCTATAATCTAGCATATTCTTTCTTATTCCGATATATTCTGCCATAATCTGTTATATTCTGGGATATTCTGCTAAATTGAGCTATAATCTAGCATGTTCTAGTAAATTCTGTGATATGCCGGATTATTCTGGTATATTCTGCTATATACTGCTATATTCTGTTATATACTGCTATATTCTGCAATTTTCTGGTATATTATGGTATACGCTGCTACATTCATGAATATTCAGCTATATTATAGCATATTCTGGAATTTTCTGAGATATTCTGCTAAATTGAGCAATAATCCAGCATATTCTAGTATATTCCAGCATATTCTGGTATATTCTACCATATTCTGGTGTATTCTGCTAAAATGGACTATAATCGAGCATATTCTGGCATATTCTGATATATTCTGCCATAATCTGTTCTATTCTGGGATATTCTGCTAAATTGAGCTATAATCTAGCATATTCTAGAATATTCAGTGATATGTTGGATTATTCTGGTATATTCTGCTATATACTGCAATATTCTGCAATATTCTGGTATATTCTGGGATATTCTGTTAAATTGAGCAATAATCTAGCATATTCTAGTATATTCCAACATATTCTGGTATATTCTACCATATTCTGGTATATTCTGCTAAAATGGGCTATAATCAAGCATATTCTAGTATATTCTGTGATATGCCGGATTATTCTGGTACATTCTGCTATATACTGCTATATTCTGCCATAATCTGTTATATTCTGGGATATTCTGCTAAATTGAGCAATAATCTAGCATATTTTGGTATATTCCAGCATATTCTGGAATATTCTACCATATTCTGATACATTCTGCTAAAGTGGGCTATAATCTAGCATATTCTAGTATATTCTGTAATATGCCGGATTATTCTGGTATATTCTGCTATATACTGCTATATTCTGCCATAATCTGTTATATTCTGGGATATTCTGCAAAATTGAGCAATAATCTAGCATATTCTAGTATATTCCAACATATTCTGGTATATTCTACCATATTGTGGTATATTCTGCTAAAATGGGCTATAATCTAGCATATTCTAGTATATTCTGTGATATGCCGGATTATTCTGGTATATTCTGCTATATACTGCTATATTCTGCCGTAATCTGTTATATTCTGGGATATTCTGCAAAATAGAAATATAATCTAGCATATTCTGGTATATTCTGCCATAGGATGTTATATTCTGGGATATTCTGCTAAATTGAGCTAAAATCTAGCATATTCTGGTATATTTTGCCATAATCTGTTATATTCTGGGATATTCTGCTAAATTGAGCTATAATCTAGCATATTCTAGTATATTCTGTGATATGCCGGATTATTCTGGTATATTCTGCTTTATACTGCTATATTCTGCAATACTCTGGTATATTCTGGTATCCTCTGCTATAATCATGAATATTGAATTATATTATAACATATAATGGTATGTTCTGCAATATTCTGGTATATTCTGGGATATTCTGCTAAATTTAGCAATAATCGAGCATATTTTGGTATATTCCAGCATATTCTGGAATATTCTACCATATTCTGATACATTCTGCTAAAGTTGGCTATAATCTAGCATATTCTAGTATATTCTGTAATTTGCCGGATTATTCTGGTATATTCTGCTATATACTGCTATATTCTGCCATATTCTGGTATATTCTGGGATATTCTGCTAAATTGGGCTATAATCTAGCATGTTCTAGTATATTCAGTTATATGCTGGATTATTCTTGCATATTCTGCTATATACTGCTACATTCTGCATTATTCTGGTATATTCTGGTATACTCTGATATCTTCATGAATATTGAACTATGTTATAGCATATAAAGGTATATTCTGCCATATTCTGGTATATTATGGGATATTCTGCTAAATTGAGCAATAATCTAGCATATTCTAGTATATTCCAGCATATTCTGGAATATTCTACCATATTCTGATACATTCTGCTAAAGTGGGCTATAATCTAGCATATTCTAGTATATTCTGTGATATGCCGGATTATTGTGGTATATTCTGCTATATACTGCTATATTCTGCCGTAATCTGTTATATTCTGGGATATTCTGCAAAATTGAGCATTAATCTAGCATATTCTAGTATATTCCAACATATTCTGGTATATTCTACCATATTGTGGTATATTCTGCTAAAATGGGCTATAATCTAGCATATTCTAGTATATTCTGTGATATGCCGTATTATTCTGGTATATTCTGCTATATACTGCTATATTCTGCCGTAATATGTTATATTCTGGGATATTCTGCTAAATTGAGCTATAATCTAGCATATTCTAGTATATTCCAGCATATTCTGGTATATTCTACCATATTCTGGTATATTCTGCTAAAATGGGCTATAATGTAGCATATTCTGGCATATTCCGATATATTCTGCCATAATCTGTGATATTCTGTAATATTCTGCTAAATTGAGCTATAATCTAGCATATTCTAGTATATTCAGTGATATGTTGGATTATTCTGGTATATTCTGCTATATACTGCTATATTCTGCCGTAATCTGTTATATTCTGGGATATTCTGCTAAATTGAGCTAAAATCTAGCATATTCTGGTGTATTTTGCCATAATCTGTTATATTCTGGGATATTCTGCTAAATTGAGCTATAATCTAGCATATTCTAGTATATTCAGTGATATGCTGGATTATTCTGGTATATTCTGCTATATACTGCTATATTCTGCAATATTCTGGTGTACTGTGCTATCTTCATGAATAATGAACTACACTATAACATATAAAGGTATATTCTGAAATATTCTGGTATATTCTGGGATATTCTGCTAAAATGGGCTATAATCTAGCATATTCTAGTATATTCTGTGATATGCCGGATTATTCTGGTATATTCTGCTATATACTGCTATATTCTGCCGTAATCTGTTATATTCTGGGATATTCTGCAAAATTGAGCTGTAATCTATCATATTCTTGTATATTCTGCCATAGTATGTTATATTCTGGGATATTCTGCTAAATTGTGCTAAAATCCAGCATATTCTGGTATATTCTGCCATAATCTGTTATATACTGGGATATACTGCTAAATTGAACTATAATCTAGCATATTCTGGTATATTCTGCTAAAATGCGCTGTAATCTAGCATATTCTGGCATATTCCGATATATTCTGCCATAATCTGTTATATTCTGGGATATTCTGCAAAATTGAGCTATAATCTAGCATATTCTGGTATATTCTGCCATAGTATGTTATATTCTGGGATATTCTGCTAAGTTGAGCCAGAATCTAGCATATTCTGGTATATTTTGCCATAATCTGTTATATTCTGGGATATTCTGCTAAATTCAGCTATAATCTAGCATATTCTAGTATATTCTGTGATATGCCGGATTATTCTGGTATATTCTGCTTTATACTGCTATATTCTGCAATACTCTGGTATATTCTGGTATACTCTGCTATAATCATGAATATTGAATTATATTATAACATATAATGCTATATTCTGCCATATTCTGGTATATTCTGGGATATTCTGCTAAATTGGGCTATAATCTAGCATGTTCTAGTATATTCAGTGATATGCTGGATTATTCTTGCATATTCTGCTATATACTGCTACATTCTGCATTATTCTGGTATATTCTGGCATACTCTGCTATCTTCATGAATATTGAACTATATTATAGCATATAAAGGTATATTCTGAAATATTCTGGTATATTCTAGGATATTCTGCTAAATTGAGCAATAATCTAGCATATTCTAGTATATTCCAGCATATTCTGGAATATTCTACCATATTCTGATACATTCTGCTAAAGTGGGCTATAATCTAGCATATTCTAGTATATTCTGTAATTTGCCGGATTATTCTGGTATATTCTGCTATATACTGCTATATTCTGCCATATTCTGGTATATTCTGGGATATTCTGCTACATTGGGCTATAATCTAGCATGTTCTAGTATATTCAGTTATATGCTGGATTATTCTTGCATATTCTGCTATATGCTGCTACATTCTGCATTATTCTGGTATATTCTGGTATACTCTGATATCTTCATGAATATTGAACTATGTTATAGCATATAAAGGTATATTCTGCCATATTCTGGTATATTATGGGATATTCTGCTAAATTGAGCAATAATCTAGCATATTCTAGTATATTCCAGCATATTCTGGAATATTCTACCATATTCTGATACATTCTGCTAAAGTGGGCTATAATCTAGCATATTCTAGTATATTCTGTGATATGCCGGATTATTGTGGTATATTCTGCTATATACTGCTATATTCTGCCGTAATCTGTTATATTCTGGGATATTCTGCAAAATTGAGCATTAATCTAGCATATTCTAGTATATTCCAACATATTCTGGTATATTCTACCATATTGTGGTATATTCTGCTAAAATGGGCTATAATCTAGCATATTCTAGTATAATCTGTGATATGCCGTACTATTCTGGTATATTCTGCTATATACTGCTATATTCTGCCGTAATATGTTATATTCTGGGATATTCTGCTAAATTGAGCTATAATCTAGCATATTCTAGTATATTCCAGCATATTCTGGTATATTCTACCATATTCTGGTATATTCTGCTAAAATGGGCTATAATCTAGCATATTCTGGCATATTCCGATATATTCTGCCATAATCTGTGATATTCTGTAATATTCTGCTAAATTGAGCTATAATCTAGCATATTCTAGTATATTCAGTGATATGTTGGATTATTCTGGTATATTCTGCTATATACTGCTATATTCTGCCGTAATCTGTTATATTCTGGGATATTCTGCTAAATTGAGCTAAAATCTAGCATATTCTGGTATATTTTGCCATAATCTGTTATATTCTGGGATATTCTGCTAAATTGAGCTATAATCTAGCATATTCTAGTATATTCAGTGATATGCTGGATTATTCTGGTATATTCTGCTATATACTGCTATATTCTGCAATATTCTGGTGCACTGTGCTATCTTCATGAATAATGAACTACACTATAACATATAAAGGTATATTCTGAAATATTCTGGTATATTCTGGGATATTCTGCTAAAATGGGCTATAATCTAGCATATTCTAGTATATTCTGTGATATGCCGGATTATTCTGGTATATTCTGCTATATACTGCTATATTCTGCCGTAATCTGTTATATTCTGGGATATTCTGCTAAATTGAGCTGTAATCTATCATATTCTTGTATATTCTGCCATAGTATGTTATATTCTGGGATATTCTGCTAAATTGTGCTAAAATCTAGCATATTCTGGTATATTCTGCCATAATCTGTTATATACTGGGATATACTGCTAAATTGAACTATAATCTAGCATATTCTGGTATATTCTGCTAAAATGGGCTATAATCTAGCATATTCTGGCATATTCCGATATATTCTGCCATAATCTGTTATATTCTGGGATATTCTGCAAAATTGAGCTATAATCTAGCATATTCTGGTATATTCTGCCATAGTATGTTATATTCTGGGATATTCTGCTAAATTGAGCTATAATCTAGCATATTCTGGTATATTTTGCCATAATCTGTTATATTCTGGGATATTCTGCTAAATTGAGCTATAATCTAGCATATTCTAGTATATTCTGTGATATGCCGGATTATTCTGGTATATTCTGCTTTATACTGCTATATTCTGCAATACTCTGATATATTCTGGTATACTCTGCTATAATCATGAATATTGAATTATATTATAACATATAATGCTATATTCTGCCATATTCTGGTATATTCTGGGATATTCTGCTAAATTGGGCTATAATCTAGCATGTTCTAGTATATTCAGTTATATGCTGGATTATTCTTGCATATTCTGCTATATACTGCTACATTCTGCATTATTCTGGTATATTCTGGTATACTCTGATATCTTCATGAATATTGAACTATATTATAGCATATAAAGGTATATTCTGCCATATTCTGGTATATTCTGGGATATTCTGCTAAATTGAGCAATAATCTAGCATATTCTAGTATATTCCAGCATATTCTGGAATATTCTACCATATTCTGATACATTCTGCTAAAGTGGGCTATAATCTAGCATATTCTAGTATATTCTGTGATATGCCGGATTATTCTGGTATATTCTGCTATATACTGCTATATTCTGCCGTAATCTGTTATATTCTGGGATATTCTGCAAAATTGAGCAATAATCTAGCATATTCTAGTATATTCCAACATATTCTGGTATATTCTACCATATTCTGGTATATTCTGCTAAAATGGGCTATAATCTAGCATATTCTAGTATATTCTGTGACATGCCGGATTATTCTGGTATATTCTGCTATATACTGCTATATTCTGCCGTAATCTGTTATATTCTGGGATATTCTGTAAAATTGAGCTATAATCTAGCATATTCTGGTATATTCTGCCATAGTATGTTATATTCTGGGATATTCTGCTAAAGTGGGCTATAATCTAGCATAATCTGGTATATTCTGTAATATGCCGGATTATTCTGGTATATTCTGCTATATACTGCTATATTCTGCCGTAATATGTTATATTCTGGGATATTCTGCTAAATTGAGCTATAATCTAGCATATTCTAGTATATTCCAGCATATTCTGGTATATTCTACCATATTCTGGTATATTCTGCTAAAATGGGCTATAATCTAGCATATTCTGGCATATTCCGATATATTCTGCCATAATCTGTTATATTCTGTAATATTCTGCTAAATTGAGCTATAATCTAGCATATTCTAGTATATTCAGTGATATGTTGGATTATTCTGGTATATTCTGCTATATACTGCTATATTCTGCAATATTCTGGTATATTCTGGTATACTCTGCTATCTTCATGAACATTGAACTATATTATTCCATATTCTGGTATATTCTGGTATATTCTGCTAAAATGGGCTATAATCTAGCATATTCTGGCATATTCCGATATATTCTGCCATAATCTGTTATATTCTGGGATATTCTGCTAAATTGAGCTAAAATCTAGCATATTCTGGTATATTCTGCCATAATCTGTTAGTAGGAATATAAGGCCGATTCTACGATCAGACTTATCATTGTAGGTAGATTCCTACCTTACCGGCACCGTGTGCCTTATAGTGCGAGCATAGTTTGCGGGGGGTGGGGGAGGGGGGTTTTTCGTGGTATGTAATATGATACATCGAGAAGATAATTGTCCATGTGTCTTATCTTTGCGGGGGGTGGGGGGGGAGGGGGTTAGCGAATATGATATTTCGAACGTGCTTCACGAATATGATACATCGAGAAGATAATTGTTTGCATGGAGTGGGGGAGGGGGGGGGTTTAAGAACATAGCGAGACCATATTATCTGTGCTGTATATAGTTTCCTCTTATCTACTCGATGCATTCCTATTGTACCTACGACAGATGTAATATGATACCCCTGGGGAACACATGCTTTTCCAGGAAGACTTGACCTTGAACGTGTTCGAACGTGTTCGAACGTCGTTCCTACCCATCGTTTAAGACGATTGACCTGAACGCGATGTGAGAGAGACCATATTATCTGTGCTGTATATAGTTTCCTCTTATCTACTCGATGCATTCCTATTGGACCCCCTACGAATATGATATTTCGTACGTGCTTCGCGAATATGATACATCGAGAAGATAGTTTTTTGTAGAGGTTATCTATGACAGAGGTTCTTTCGCGGTATGTAATGCGATACCCCTGAGGAACACATGTTTTTTCCAGGAAGACTTGACCTTGAACGTGTTTGAACGTCGTTCCTACCCATCGTTTAAGCACACTGTTTATATCATTCTAAGAGAGATAGTTTCTCATTAACAGAGTGGTATAGAGTTCCTCTTATCTTTCCAACGTGACTATCGTGAAATAGCGCGAGCTCGTTTCTGAGCGGTATAGATTTCCTCCTTATTTTTTAGATGTCTCGTGCGGAGATGTGTGTTACGTCTATTTCCGGAGAGGGGTATGTGTTTAAAAGAATGAATGTTGCTGGCACCAAGCTCATTTGCATACAGAGTGTTCAGTTCGGTTAAGATTTTAAAAGATCCACCATTATCCACGTTCAGGGTCTAAGGGCATCCGTATTGGCGGAAAAAGCGGCAAGATGATTGAAACGTGTAAAAATATGTTGAAGTGTTTGACACGCATGTCAATGTTGGTGAAATATATGGACGAGTATCGTGAATGGTTTCGTTCATACATCGAGTCTCTGCAGTGTTGTGTAAATTATCTATCCCATGCAAAGGATGAATTGTCGATAGGCGCGAAATTTAGTTTAACATCGACGATATGTCGTATGAAAACTTTAAACGTTTCATTGAATCATCGTATTTCCTCATCGCGCGTCGGTAGAGGTTTATACGATCGCAGGGGTGTGAGAGCCTCGACGCTTCGTTGGGAAAATGTCGAGTCGGCTTTTAAAAATCGCATATCGACCGGCATCGTTATCAACGTTGAACATATCAATCCAAAACAATTTTTACAACATGCGAAACGAATGGTCACGGGACGCGTGACGGAATATTTAAACGTGCATTCATCATTGAAAGCTAGCGTAACGTTGGAGGCGGAATTCATGCAGCGTGCCAACGAGGTTTCCGTGAAAAGTTTCGGTACGCGGAACGTTGCGTTGTTTCGTACGAGCAATCTACGACAGTGGTACCAGAAAGACGTTGTGCCTACGATTTTGACATCGATGGAGGAGTTTCAAGAGCGAGACAGTGGGTGGGCGCTGTCGAAGATACTACATTTGATCGTGAACTTTAGCAAATACCAACCGTTGCAAGCCGGTTGCACCGCTACAATCGACGTGCCTCGAGCGATACAGGTGAAAAGAGCGGTCGTGAACGTGAACAGCAACGACGATGCATGCTTTTATTGGGCAATCGTGGCGGGTCTCTATCCAGCCGAGGCAAATCTGTCACGTTTATCATCGTATCCACACTACAAAGACGTGCTTCCGAAAACCGAAGGTTTCCAACTACCTATGTCGTTCAAAGACATCCGAAAATTTGAACGAAAAAACGACGTTTCCGTGAACGTGTTCGCATGGGCACGTAAGAAATGCGTAACGCTTCATTTGACTGGGAAGAAACGGGAGGGAAGTCACGTCAACTTGTTGTTTCTACAGAATGCCTCAAAGACGCATGGTCATTTCATGTGTATACGAAATTTGTCGCGATTGGTTTCGTCACAACTTAGCAAGCGGGAGCATAAGAAGTATATTTGTGATCGGTAAGTTGCATTTTTGTTTTTTTAAAAATTCTTTGAAGCAAAAAAGACATGATTTTTCCCTCTTCTCACAGGTGCTTGCAATATTTTCCCACGCAGGAGAGATTAAACGTTCATACAGTTGACTGCGAACGGATGAACGATTGCGCTCTGATGCTTCCAACAGAGGAAGAGGATAAGTGGTTGCAGTTTAAGAACTACACGAACAAAGAAGAGGCACCGTTCGTTATCTATGCTGACTTGGAGTGCCTGCTGCTGCCGGAGGGACAGGAAGGACAAGGCCGTGCGGCACGCGTACAGTATCAACATCACCACGCGTTTAGCATAGGATACTACATGCATTGTCGCTACGACGAATCGTTATGCGAGTATCATGTTTATCGCGAGAAAGAGGGATGCGCCGCATGGTTCGCGAACAGGTTGTATGAACTCAGTCGTAAATTACAGCCGATATTTGACAAAACGGTACCGATGAATACGCTAACCGAATTGGAAAAGTTAAATTTTCGTACGGCCACGCATTGTCACGTCTGCGAGAAACCGTTCGACACTTCCGACGCGACGAGGGTGCACGATCATTGTCATTTCACGGGCGCGTATCGCGGTCCGGCTCATAATGGATGCAATTTAAGCTATCAATCTTCGTACGTGATACCGGTGGTTTTCCATAATCTATCAGGCTACGACGCGCATTTCATCATCAAAGAATTAGCAAACTCGTTCGAGGGACGGATAGACGTGTTGCCATTGACGAAAGAGAAGTATATCTCTTTCACGAAAAACATTCCTATCCAGACGGATAAAGAGTGGAAATATGCAAAATTGTTGAAATTCCGCTTCATAGATTCATTCAAGTTCTTGAACTCGAGTCTGGACAAGCTGTCGTCATACTTGGACAAAAGTAAATTATGTATCGTACGAGGTGAATTTACACATCTTTCCGATGACGATTTCAACCTATTGACCAGAAAAGGCGTTTTTCCATACGACTATCTGACATCGTATGATAAATTAAACAATACATGTTTACCACCACGCGAAGCATTTTACAATCAATTGTACGGCAGCGAGATATCCGACGCTGATTACCTTCACGCGAATACGGTTTGGTCGCGTTTTGCTATACAAACGCTTGGACAGTACAGCGACTTATACTTAAAATTGGATGTGCTGTTGTTGGCGGATGTTTTCGAAAATTTTCGCAATGACTGTCTCGAGAATTACAAGCTCGATCCGGCGCATTATTACACGCTCCCCGGTTTCGCGTGGGACGTGATGTTGAAAATGACGAAGATTGAATTGGAGTTGTTGACCGACGTTGACATGCTTTTATTCGTGGAGCGAGGAATACGCGGCGGATTGAGTCAGTGTTCGCACAGATATGCGCGCGCTAACAACAAATATTTGTCCACACACGACTCGAGTAAACCATCCACCTACTTAATGTATTTTGACGTGAATAATTTGTACGGTTGGGCAATGTCGCAACCTCTGCCGCATAGAGACTTTCGATGGGTGGACGTGGACAATTTCGATGTTGAATCCATTCCGATCGATAGCCCCGTAGGATACATTTTGGAGGTGGATTTAGAGTATCCGCACGAAATTCACGATGCTCACGCGAATCTTCCGTTTTGTCCAAGTCATGATGCAGCGACCGACTCGAGTACGCAGAAAAAGTTAATGGCAACACTTCGCGATAAGGAGCGATACGTTGTACATTACCGATACCTCCAACAGAGTTTAAAGCATAATCTGAAATTGCGGAAAATACATCGAATTCTAGAGTTTCGACAATCGCGATGGTTGCAAGGCTACATTGATTTGAACACAAAATTACGTGCCAACGCGACCAATGATTTTTCCAAGAACCTATACAAGTTGATGAACAATGCTGTGTTTGGGAAAACGATGGAGAACGTTCGAAATCACTCGATCGTGAAATTACTTTCTCGATGGAGCGGTAGACACGGTGCCGAACGATTGATATCTAGACCAAATTTTCATAGCTGTACGGTGTTTGCCGAGGACTTTGTCGCGATTCAGCTGAAAAAGATGCTTGTTAAATTTTTCAAACCAATCTACGTAGGCATGTCCATATTGGATATATCAAAATCTCATTTGTACAGCTTTCATTATGAGTACATGTATCCAAACTTCCAGCAAAATTGTAAGATTTTGTACACGGACACGGACAGTCTGATATATGAGATCGCTTGCGATGACGTGTACGAGGCGCTGCTGAAACGCGACATTCATCGATACGACACCAGTAATTATACCGCGAACAATGTTTACGGTGTTCCGATCGCAAACAATAAACAGCTCGGTTTGATGAAGGATGAGAACGGTGGTAAAATTATGACCGAGTTCGTAGGGCTTCGTTCAAAAATGTATGCGATTCGCGTTCACGGTGATCAGGACACTAAAAAGGTCAAAGGAATCAGAACAAACGTTACTGCTCGTGATATAAGTTTCGAAGACTATGTTGAATGCCTTCGTAATCATACGGAAAAGAGCGTTAGCGGTAATCGCATAGTGTCAGTACGACATCAGGTGTATTCGATGTCGGAAAAGAAATTAGCATTGAGTCCGCATGACGATAAGCGGTATATTTGCAGTAATTTGATCAATACTCTTCCTTGGGGGCATTACAGCATCGATTGAGAAAAACTGCATCGTTGTTTTTATCCGTAAAGAAAAAAGGAAGTGGTAGAGCGAGATTATCATAGGTCTTTGAAGTCTGTAACTGTTGGGGGAGGGGATGCTTCCCCATTGCAGATCTTCACAAAAAGGAGTGGTAGGGAGACATCCTATAAAAACATCGTATTCCAAGCGTTACACTTCAGATCGAGACAACCATCGCTAAAAACGTAGACTGCTAAAACATAGACCGCACGATGTATTACAACCGTTATTCGTCTGCTGAATGTAATCGTTCGAACGTTGAGGAGCTGCACAAAAAGAGGAGACTAAATAATATGTAAGTAGAAAGATGAAAATAATTGTGGAAAAGTAATTTATAAAAAACGTCTAATTTTTTTAAAAATCTGTTGCAGGGTTTCTCAACAGCAGCCCATTTCACGATCATCGATGATACAGCCGTCAACGTCGTCGTGCGAGGGATTTTTCAACAACAGCCCCATTTCCCGATCATCGATGATACAGCCGTCAACGTCGTCGTGCGAGGGTGTTTTCAACAACAGCCCCATTTCCCGATCATCGATGATGCAACCGCCATCGTCGAAGAGTTTGCACAGCGCACGGGTCTTGAGTCGAAGATACTCCATAGCTGGCAATTATTTTAAATACTTTGAAATTGGTGCGCGCGTTGGCAACGATATTTGCGTGGAACTAGCTATAGGGGATAACCGTGGTAATGAAATTACGTTTTTCCTGGACGCGTGGACAGAGTTATTGCGCACGAAGGAATGTATTTCCGATTTACTTTTGCCGTCTATGCAGAAACAGAAGCGAAAAATGAGTGATGATTTAGCATTTCAAACACTTAATATCGATGGTACGAATCTAGTCAAATTATCAAATCAGTTCACAGCTCTGTATATCACGGAAAAAACTATGCGTAACTTGTACAACCTCGAATTCTGCGTGCACAACATGTATTCATGGTTGATTGATAATGTTCCCACGATTGCTGTTAAATTTACGAATTTCGTTGTTGCTGTGAAGGATAGCGACGCGAAGAATATCATGAAAGCGATCGTCGAGAGCGAATCTTTCGATCAAAATTCGCTGATCGATTGTGAACTGATGGTTTCGTGCGCTGATATCATTGCGGTCGAGGCGTTTGCGCAAAAACAGATAGGTTAAAAAACAAATATAATGTGTGTAAAAATTATTAGAGGTCTTTTTGTAACAATATATTATTTTAAAAATAAAAATTATTTAAGAATATCTCTTTGTATTTTATTTTATTCAGCTTAGCAGAAGATAACTCTCTTCTACAATTGAGTTAGGTGTACACATAAGGCCCCCAACCAGCCAAATTTTTAAAAATTATTTAAGAACATCTCTTTGTATTTTATTTTATTGTAAAAATACATTTTTTTACAATTCCTATAGAAGAAATGAATTATCGCAACTTCTACATATGAAGTATAGTCGTTTAGAGAGAAATTAATTATCTTACGTATAAAATACAATTAAAGTATATTCGTTTTAGATATCCATGAATTATGTGACGCGTCCATTCCCAACCATTTTACGTATACTTTATTTCCTTTTCTACGTAATATTTTTTCAACTAAGTATACGTCAGGATATTTTGCCGCGCGTATCTCATGTTCGTAAAATCCTCCGGCGATAGGTTTGCCCCTCGAGTCGGCCAAGAGATACGTGACGGGATTCGTTCGTTTTACCGCAGCAATCTTGAATATTTCGGTTGACCAGTTCGGTGTGTATCCTTTGTCAAATAGGGTTTTGAACTTGCTGACGCGCACGTGATCATTAACCTTGAATTTGGCAGGACCAACAATCTTCACGTTGTTGTACACGGTGGACAGAAGGTGCCTGGCATTTTTACGGTTCACGTCGGTGGGTCGCATACGGATGGTACGATGTTTTCGATTATTGTAGTCCTCGGTCAACGTGGGAAGCACATCGATCCAGCGATATTTTCCGCTCAACGAGAAAAATTTCCACATGCTGTTCTTCAGCGTGCGATTGAAACGTTCCACGACGGATGCTTTCATAGGGCTAAACGTAGAATAAAGGTTGATGTTACGTTTCCTCAGATGGTCTTGGAATGTTTCATTGTAGAATTCTGTCCCCATGTCGGTCTGCAAGTTTTTCGGAGCCCTGCCATCCTTCTCCAACGCTGACGCGAAAGCTTTACATACGTCGCTCGCATTTTTACTCTTCAAAGGAACCGTCCATGCGTATTTGCTAAATACATCGATTATCGTGAGAATATATCGATGTCCGCGATTGTTTCGCGAGTATTTTTGAACGTCGACTATATCGGCTTGCCAAAGATCATCGAATCCTCGCACGATCACGCGTCTACGCGGGTAAAAACGTCTCGCCGGAGCATGCAGCTCTTCCACCACGTTTTCTTTACTCATCGTCGCTATCTGCGCATATACTTTATCGCGTTTCACATATATACTGTTTTTTCTTTAAAATCTTCAAATTTCTCAGTATATTTCCCCTTCCTTATTTTTTCCAAGGCTTTTCTCAAGTTGATAACTTTTTTACTCGATGAATGCTACTTAATATTGATAATACGTGACGGTACAGTACAGGTACATGTGCATGCACAGTATGATGGTTGTTGTACATCTATCTATGGATCTGTCAAGATCGGTCGGTCGGTCGGTCGGTCGGTTGGTCGGTTGGTCATGAAAGCTTATTCTGAAGTTCTCCAGCCGATCGTTGTCAACGATGTTGTTAATATCGTCTTTTTACCTTCTCCTTCAAGACCTCGAGCGTTTGCAACTCATCCGAATTATCAATTTTCACATCGATACGTGAATCGATCGATCTCATATTTTCATCTACATCGTATCGAACGCCTTGTATCGTAGTCAGTATTTCAAACTTTATCGTTTCTTTAACAGTTTTCAAGTCTTCATTCTGTTTCGCTAATACTTCGGACTTTATCGTCTCTTTAGCGGTTTTCAGTTCATTGATCAGTTTTTTCATGATCTCGAACTCAAGATTCGCGTTAAGCGTGTCCACGTATAGTTTGGTCGCAGCGTGATCGTTTGCCTCAGGATTCGCCACGTGCCCGATCCTCGTACCTTTCGCATCGTACAATGTAGCATCATTGTTCAAACATATAGCGTTATCGCACACATAATTTTTCAAAACGTCGGGATAGAAAATCGAGGAAACATTCGGCTCGCTTTTGCCCGCTTCACGAAGCACTTTACCAAATTTGTCGATAGACATTTCTTTTCGCTCAAGTTAATCTTCTTCTACTTCTTCTACTTCTTCTTCTTCTTCCTCTTCTTCCTCTTCTTCCTCGATTATTGTCAACTCGTATCGCTTGCACAACCGTTTTACCTGCTCTTCGACCCACAGTATTCGTTGAAATATCTCATCCAGTTTTATCCATAGACTTTGAAATCTCAAGTTCCAGCTTTCACCGTCGTCGTCTCCTCCCGAGGATATCGTTTGATTCGTTTCGCAACAATTAAGACGAACGCGCATTCTATCGAGCCGTAACAATTTCATCGATCGACATTTCATTCGTCACTAACTCAACGAACGCACGCGCTTTAATTTATAATTATACCGGCTTCGCGAAGTTCTTCGATTATCGACATTATTTCATTGTCATGGTTAGAATGACCGGCGTTCTTCGAAGCGGTTAACAATTTCAGACGATCGACGAGTTCGTTTGGGTCGTCCCAATGCACGTAATCGATCGGATTGTTGGTCACACGCATAAAAGATGGAAGTTCAATCCCTCTCCCACCTCGCGACGAAAACAACGGTCCTATAATTTTCCTATACTTGTAACCTTTGTTTCCCATTACCTGATTCCCGCGTCGATGCGCATGCGTAAGAGTGAGAATTCTTTTGTACGCGTCCTTATCGTCCTCGGTGTAAAGCCGCTCATCAGGTATTTTGCTGAATATCAATTCGTAAAGACCACGAGTCCCCTTGTACCGTATCCCCTTAACGATGATATCATCGTTGCTGTCCACCTCGAACGTTGAATTTCCCAGCATCAGCTTATCGTCTTTCAAAAATACCCCATACACGTTGTCAGAATTTTTCGTCGGTCCGGTAAAAAATTTTTCTAAATATTCGCGCGCCAAAGGTCCAAGACTCTCGGTTAGACGTTGAGTTTCCTCGAGATGAGTTTCAGGATTTTCAAAAATATTACGCATTGAAGATTCCAAAGATGGCGTGGGTGGTGATTCGAAGGTATCCTGTTGCGGTACCGTAATCGTTGTTGCCGTCGCCGGCTCGATCTCATCATTGTCATCATCATCATCATCATCATCGTCGTCATCGTCGTCATCATCGATGTTATATACTTGTTTTGAGGTGAACGTTACATTGGTTTCATCGTTCTTTTTCTTATTCTTCTTTATTCTTCTCCTTTTTTTCATAGAGGACGATGGCGTTCCCCTAACATCCGAGAATCTTCTTTTTTTTCGTAGGGGGGATGGTGGTGGTGGTGGTGTTTCCTTAATATCTGAAAACACGTTGTCGCCATCCACGTTCGGTTCAACAGTAGCTGTATTTTGAACTATCTGTTTCAACGGTTCAACGATCGGTTGTAAAGTTGTTCGCAAATTCGTCTCAGCCGTCATTTTCCCAACTTTCAACGCTAAATACTTTTTACGTATGGTATCGCTGGTCTTCGCTATTTCGTTCACGATCGAAGCTCGCAGCTTCTCCTTCTTTTCCTTTTTGACTGACATATTAGTTGCGCAAGAGAGAGAGAGATTAAAGCCACGATACAGCACCTACGACTCTTATCAAGCAACTGCATTAGCTACAGTACGACAAACTCGTTAAATCCACGTCTGTAACGACCGCGATTCGCAGGACTGTCTTTATCGATTACGAGAAATCCATACTTCTTTCGCCAACAATTCGCACATAACGTGCTAAACGTCTCGAACGACATATCGGTATTTACATGATCCTGATGAATGTGACGTAAATTCATGGTATCCTGTTTGAACAGAATCAACAGATTGGCATTGTCACGAATTAAATGTTTAGGTATTCTCGCGTACGACTGACCCAGGTAGAAGCAATCGATGTGCGAATGTCTACCCATCGCGAAATACTCTCTCATGATATCCTGCTCGTCGCACGCCACGTCGTCGAAGATAAATATTGAATCGGGCCGTGCCTCTGTGGGGAGGATTACGTCGGCGTTGTCCGCGAACGCGAAGTATCCCACATCCTTCCCCACGGATGAGAACAGTTTGCTCAAGTATCGATATTTTGGCTGATTCAGCGATTTCGAGTACACGTAGACATTGGCGAATCGTAGCCCGTTCGCGCTCTCCAGCAGGCTAACCATAACGTTGGTTTTACCACATCCTGACGGACCGCTTATGACGCATCGTACATTGCCTGGTAACAATGATCCATGTTTCCGCATCGTCTCGTCACAATCGTCGCACGCGCGACACGTTGGAACACGAATATCCAAAGATTGCCTCACAAAAC
Source organism: Lasioglossum morio (assembly GCA_916610235.2). NCBI lineage: Eukaryota > Metazoa > Arthropoda > Insecta > Hymenoptera > Halictidae > Lasioglossum > Lasioglossum morio. The sequence goes on along the minus strand of CAKAJA020000728.1, from coordinate 17,126 downwards.
GCATGTTCTGATTGATTCGATGAGTGGGGTGGGTGGGTAGTATTTATACGACAGCTCGAACACCATTAGTATCAGTCACCCTAAAGGGTTCGCTTCTTTTAAAGAGAGAGAGCGCAGAAAAAATTTTAAAAGAGAGAACAGAAAAATATAGCTCATGCGTGTGAATCATCGTTCAAAACGGTGTCTCGGTTCGCATACGGGTAAGGGATTCTTAAACAGAGCTATAAACGCGTTGCCGTTTGAATTACATATACCCGGTTATCAATTCTGCGGTCCTGGTACGAAACTGACCGCTCGATTAGCTCGTGGGGATCGAGGAATCAATCCGTTGGATGCAGCCTGTCGCGAACACGATATAGCGTATTCACGATACAAGGATCTTGGAAATCGTCACGCAGCCGACAGCGTTTTGGCAGATCGAGCGCTGCATCGAGTAACGTCTGGGGACGCAACGTTGGGAGAGAAGGTGTCTGCGGCCGCAGTGTTGGCAGCCATGAAAGCTAAAACGAAATTGGGCATGGGTCTGACAAAGAAAAAAGATGAAAAGAGAAAAAAACAACGAATTCTCCCAATCGCCAAACGCGGTGGTTTTCTACCGTTGCTGCTGCCTGCTTTGTCGGCTATAGGAGCATTGACAGGTGGTGCCGTAGGAGTAGTCAAAGCCATAAACGCTGCGAAAACTGCGAAGAAACAATTGCAAGAAGCGGAGCGACACAATCGTGCCATGGAGGGTCGCGGAGTATATCTCACACCGTACAAGCATGGAAAAGGTTTAAAGAGGGAAAAAAAAAAAAAAAAAAAAAACGAAGAAAGACAACACAACGACAGATATCGAATTGATGATCATCTGTAAAGGATTACCGTATTTTCGCGGAGTTTTTATGCGTGACGATTTGCCGCTGCGCGCGTGGGTAAACGAGCGGGGTATAGTCAATCTAGATAATAGTCGTGGACCGGGAACGCACTGGGTCGCCTATATAAAACGCGGCTCGCGCGTCAAATATTTTGATAGTTTTGGAAATCTTCGACCGCCGATTGAGCTGATTCGCTATTTCGGCGCGAACGCGACGATCTTATATAACCACGAACGTTTTCAAAACTATGAAGAAAGCTTGTGTGGGCAATTGTGCGTGCAATTTCTCCGAGAAACTACATTCTAAATTCTCTGGAAAGAGTCTCTCTCTGCACGATGCATGCGAAAAAGTCATTTACGCTCACGTTGTCGGGGAGAAGCAGCATACTATCGTCCAAGTACTTTCCGCCCATAGATCTGACCAATGGCGAATACGAGCTGGGATTGCTTGATTTACAAACTTATTACACGATACCAAACATCAGCGCCAACATCGGAAACAATCGATTCTACTTCGGTGAAAAAGACGAGGAGATCATCATCCCCGACGGTTCGTACGAATTGGAAGCAATCAACGCATACTTGAGACGTGAAATACAAGCGCGATATCCCCCCAAAAATGTTGACAAGTCATCCGCCGCCTCCGATATCGAATATCCGCTGGTCCTACGAGCGAACAACAACACCATGAAAAGCGAAATTATAAGCAAGTATCAAATAAACTTTACAAAGCCTCGCAACGTGGGATCTATTCTGGGATTTTCCTTGAATCGTGTTTTGCCGCCGAACGCGTGGCACACGTCGAACGCACCTGTGAATATCATCAACGTGAATATCGTACGAGTGGAATGCAACGTAACCACCGGATCATACGAAAATGGTAAACTCGTTCACACGATACATGAGTTCGCGCCTCAGGTACCACCAGGGTATAAATTATCGGAAACGCCCGCACGAGTCATTTACCTTCCAATCGTTGCACGAGTAATTGATGATTTAACGATTCGCATAGTTGACCAATCCGGACGTTTGATTGATTTTCGAGGTGAAGAAATCACGGTGCGACTACACGTGCGACGAAGCAATGCTAATTCATAACAATACAACATTCCATACGTTGAGCAACACCAGCAGCAGCAGCAGCAACACATTGATTCGCAAGAAAGTAACCGTGAAAAAAAACGTAAAGTTGCCGATACGTAAGAAATTAACCGTGGAAAACGCAAAGTATCTACAATCTTTGGGATTTATTGTTAAAAAGTGAGAGGAAAAACACACAATCATGTTCAACGACATTTTGAACATCTCCGAAGCACCGGTTTTCGACAATCGCATAACGAAGATTGAGCTGCACACGTACAATCCGTACGCCAACACGACGTTTGAAAACAGTGATGAAATACGGATACCCATTCAACAACAAGACCTGTACACGCTTCCGTGTAAAAGCTTCCTATACGTTGAGGGAAAACTTAGTTTACCGGGAAAACTCGAATTACCGGTTGGAGCAGGAGAATCCTCCATCGATGCGGCAACTCTCGAGAACAACGCCGTTGCGTTTATGTTCGAAGAAATACGTTATGAATTGAACGGAGTGGAAATCGATCGGTCCAGAAATCCTGGTGCAACGACAACTCTGAAGAATTATGTGAGTCTGTCCAAAACGAGAAGCGACGCGTTGTCCAACGCTGGTTGGCTGTATGACCATGATCGGCGGAAGCAAACGGCAACGACCACGGCTGCGATTAATTTCAACTTTTGCGTGCCTATGAGCGTTTTATTAGGTTTCTGCGAAGATTACAAACGTGTTGTGATAAATGCTCGACACGAATTGATTTTGATCCGCTCGCGTACCGACGCAAACGCGTTATTCAGTACTTCCGACAACGTGAAACCTATTCTGGATCTGTACAAAATTCAATGGCGAATGCCACACGTCGCATTGGACGAAATACATAAGCTGTCCATGTTACGTATTTTAGACAGTGACAGACCGATTAGCATGAGTTTTCGATCGTGGGATCTGTTCGAATATCCTCTACTACAGACGACTACGAAGCATACATGGGCGATAAAAACGGCTCAACAAATGGAAAAACCGCGATATGTGATATTCGCTTTGCAAACCAATCGAAAGAATAACTTAACGAAAACGACCGCGCAATTCGATCATTGCGCATTGTCAAATATTCGGCTTTACTTGAACTCGGAAACCTATCCGTACGATGATTTAAATATAGATTTCGAGAAAGGTAAATACGCATTGCTCTACGACATGTATGCAAAATTCCAAGAATCGTACTATGGAAACGGCGAGGCGCTACTCAACGTCTCAGATTTCCTGCGATACGGCCCGCTCGTCGTTCTCGATTGTTCTCGACAAAACGAAGCGCTAAAAAATGGCACGGTCGACGTGCGAATAGAATTCGAATGCCGAACCGACGTCCCCCCATCGACAGCAGCTTACTGTTTGATGATACATGACCGCATCGTGGAGTACAGTCCACTGACGAACATTGTTAGAAAAATTACTTAAACCGCTCTTATGTTATAAAATATATATACTTTATCAAATAAAAACAAAATTATGTGAATGATCTTTTTATTTAAAAACAATTCTCCTCCTCCTCCTCATACATTTAAACTCGTATTTATTAAAAAGAAAAATTACAGTAATAATATCACTCTTGCACCATAGAGCGAGTTATGGTGGTAGGGGGGGTATTCATTATAAATATCTCGCCACGTCGTCGTGCGAAGCTGTGTCATACGAAACGTCTGGGTGGTCCAGTGTGTTGTTTTTTATCATCCTGCCAACAATTTTTATATTATCAAGTGATCACTATACAGGATATTGTGTGTTCAAAGATCTTCTTCAATTGTAAGTACAAATGAAAATTAAAAAAATAATTGAAATCTAGTTAAAACTTCTTTATATAGATGAATCAAATCACACAAGTGCTCGACATGGATGGCTTCATGATTGAGAAGCATTTTGTGTGTAAAGAGCTTGCAATTATCAATGTGTGTTGTGATGGTGCAGCAGAATTAGCAGAATTTTTAGTAGAAAAAAATTTTAATGATTTGTCAAACGCTGACAAAAAGTCTGCGTGGTACGTTAGCAATTTTATACACGGGATACCATTTCAAGATTTCGGTAACGAAAAATATCATCAGAAAGATATATTTGACATAATTCAAAATTTTGTTCACGAATATAAAAACCCCACCATAGCATACAAAGGGGGGCATGTTGAAAGAGACATCCTTCAACGTATGCATATAAATTCAGTAAATTTAGAAATTTTTGGATGCCCTAAATACGACATATTAATACAGAACCCCGTTTATAAAATTGTTGACACACCATGTCGACTTCATTGTTGGCGTTCGGCAAACCCTGTGAAGCCGTACCATTGCAGTATGCGCGAAGTGGAAACATTTCGCGCATGGATAAACAATCGCAAAAAATGTAAAGTATTAGTTTATAAACAAATACATTTTTGAATTTTTCCTGCGAGTTAAAAACATGAATGTGACACCTCTTTTTACATTTTTGATTTTTCACAGCGTTTCACAATGATTCAAAAGTCTGAGGCAACCGTCATACCAATCGATCACACACCACCACCACCCGATTATCGTCTCGAACGCGATAGGCTTCAAAGTTTTCACAACTGGCGTTACTCACACATCGTCCAACCGGAGAAACTCGCCGCCGCCGGATTTTTTCATCTGGGTGACGAGGATTTCGTTGAATGTTTCGAATGTGGCATACAGCTGACTCGATGGGAAGTGTATGACGATCCCATGAAAGAACATCGCTTCTGGTCTAAATTCTGTGGATACGTGTGCGGGGTGAACTGCGGCAACGTGCCGATCGGAGTCGATCCGGATACAATCCAGTCAAACCCCCGCGGTATAGACGTTTGTGGAATTATCAAAGAATCGTCGCTTAATGGTAAAATAAATTTTCAAAAAAATATAAAGTAAATCTTAAAAGAAAAATATGCTAACTTATATAATGTGTCTGTTTGCAGGAGAACAAAAATGAAGAAACGTTAGTTTAAAATATATACTTTTTATTAAAATGAAGTTATAAAATTTTTTAAAGAATTGACATTATTATTCGGTGACAGTAGTATTCTGATTGACATTATTTTCGGCGGCATTCTGAAAGAAAAATGTTTTAATTATTAATTTTTAATTAATAAAATATATACAATTATTAATATATTACTCACAATATCTACATTCTGATTGGTATTATTTTCGGCAGCATTCTGAAAGAAAAAATGTTTTAATTATTAATGTATTAATTATTAATTTTTAAATTAATAAAATATATACAATTATTAATATATACTCACAATATTTATGGTTGTCACCTTAACCGCCGTCGCATACTCCTCATCCCATTCTTCCATATTAATTTCATAACGCTTCATTGCGTAGCGCCACCCGCCGATAAACGCTGCTCTCTCCTCTGCAGAGTTGAATGTCTATTGATAAATACTTGTCCAATAAACAATAAATAATATATATTATATCACATGTAATATTTCTTTATACTTACAATCAACTCCATAACCTCGCTAAGTGGTAGATTTTCATCTATGTAATAATTTGCCATGATAACGTCCGCACTAATTCTGTACATGAGCGTCGGCAACACCCATTTTTTTAAACACATATCCCCCTCCAGAAAAGATGCGGCAAAATGTCCGCTCGCAAGATTAAAAAAACGTTCGTTGCAGTAATCTCAAACTCGTGAAATGCATGTTTCAATTAACGCTACGCTAAATCGAGAGAACTGATAACGCTGATGTGTCCAAATGTCTCGAGGCTTGGACAACTCGACACCCAAACCGTGAAATGGATACCGCTACTACAACTCGCTAGATTAGAAAAGGAATAGACGTCTCGCTTTGCAACTCGATACCGGCCCGCGAAAGGATGCCGCTACTACAGATTATAAAACGCTCATCTTACATCTTGAACGATATAAACAATGTACTGAGTTTGGACGCGTTCGAGATTCTATGACTCTCTCTTACATCGTGAACGGTCTCTCTCTTTCTTTCTCACATCGCGTTCAGGTCAATCGTCTTAAACGATGGGTAGGAACGACGTTCGAACACGTTCGAACACGTTCAAGGTCAAGTCTTCCTGGAAAAGCATGTGTTCCCCAGGGGTATCATATTACATCTGTCGTAGGTACAATAGGAATGCATCGAGTAGATAAGAGGAAACTATATACAGCACAGATAATATGGTCTCGCTATGTTCTTAAACCCCCCCCCTCCCCCACTCCCTGCAAACAATTATCTTCTCGATGTATCATATTCGTGAAGCACGTTCGAAATATCATATTCGCTAACCCCCTCCCCCCCACCCCCCCGCAAAGATAAGACACATGGACAATTATCTTCTCGATGTATCATATTACATACCACGAAAAACCCCCCTCCCCCACCCCCCGCAAACTATGCTCGCACTATAAGGCACACGGTGCCGGTAAGGTAGGAATCTACCTACAATGATAAGTCTGATCGTAGAATCGGCCTTATATTCCTACTTCTGTTATATACTGGGATATACTGCTAAATTGAACTATAATCTAGCATATTCTGGTATATTCTGCTAAAATGCGCTATAATCTAGCATATTCTGGCATATTCCGATATATTCTGCCATAATCTGTTATATTGTGGGATATTCTGCAAAATTGAGCTATAATCTAGCATATTCTGGTATATTCTGCCATAGTATGTTATATTCTGGGATATTCTGCTAAGTTGAGCCAGAATCTAGCATATTCTGGTATATTTTGCCATAATCTGTTATATTCTGGGATATTCTGCTAAATTGAGCTATAATCTAGCATATTCTAGTATATTCTGTGATATGCCGGATTATTCTGGTATATTCTGCTTTATACTGCTATATTCTGCAATACTCTGGTATATTCTGGTATACTCTTCTATAATCATGAATATTGAATTATATTATAACATATAATGCTATATTCTGCCATATTCTGGTATATTCTGGGATATTCTGCTAAATTGGGCTATAATCTAGCATGTTCTAGTATATTCAGTTATATGCTGGATAATTCTAGCATATTCTGCTATATACTGCTACATTCTGCATTATTCTGGTATATTCTGGTATACTCTGCTATCTTCATGAATATTGAACTATATTATAGCATATAAAGGTATATTCTGCCATATTCTGGTATATTCTGGGATATTGTGCTAAATTGAGCAATAATCTAGCATATTCTAGTATATTCCAGCATATTCTGGAATATTCTACCATATTCTGATACATTCTGCTAAAGTGGGCTATAATCTAGCATATTCTAGTATATTCTGTGATATGCCGGATTATTCTGGTATATTCTGCTATATACTGCTATATTCTGCCGTAATCTGTTATATTCTGGGATATTCTGCAAAATTGAGCAATAATCTAGCATATTCTAGTATATTCCAGCATATTCTGGTATATTCTACCATATTCTGGTATATTCTGCTAAAATGAGCTATAATCTAGCATATTCTAGTATATTCTGTGATATGCCGGATTATTCTGCTATATTCTGCTATATACTGCTATATTCTGCCGTAATATGTTATATTCTGGGATAATCTGCTAAATTGAGCTATAATCTAGCATATTCTAGTATATTCCAGCATATTCTGGTATATTCTACCATATTCTGGTATATTCTGCTAAAATGGGCTATAATCTAGCATATTCTGGCATATTCCGATATATTCTGCCATAATCTGTTATATTCTGGGATATTCTGCTAAATTGAGCTATAATCTAGCATATTCTAGTATATTCAGTGATATGTTGGATTATTCTGGTATATTCTGCTATATACTGCTATATTCTGCAATATTCTGGTATATTCTGGTATACTCTGCTATCTTCATGAACATTGAACTATATTATTCCATATTCTGGTATATTCTGGTATATTCTGCTAAAATGGGCTATAATCTAGCATATTCTGGCATATTCCGATATATTCTGCCATAATCTGTTATATTCTGGGATATTCTGCTAAATTGAGCTAAAATCTAGCATATTCTGGTATATTCTGCCATAATCTGTTATATACTGGGATATACTGCTAAATTGAACTATAATCTAGCATATTCTGGTATATTCTGCTAAAATGCGCTATAATCTAGCATATTCTGGCATATTCCGATATATTCTGCCATAATCTGTTATATTGTGGGATATTCTGCAAAATTGAGCTATAATCTAGCATATTCTGGTATATTCTGCCATAGTATGTTATATTCTGGGATATTCTGCTAAGTTGAGCCAGAATCTAGCACATTCTGGTATATTTTGCCATAATCTATTATATTCTGGGATATTCTGCTAAATTGAGCTATAATCTAGCATATTCTAGTGTATTCTGTGATATGCCGGATTATTCTGGTATATTCTGCTTTATACTGCTATATTCTGCAATACTCTGGTATATTCTGGTATACTCTGCTATAATCATGAATATTGAACTATATTATAACATATAATGCTATATTCTGCCATATTCTGGTGTATTCTGGGATATTCTGCTAAATTGGGCTATAATCTAGCATATTCTAGTATATTCTGTGATATGCCGGATTATTCTGGTATAATCTGCTATATACTGCTATATTCTGCCGTAATCTGTTATATTCTGGGATATTCTGCAAAATTGAGCATTAATCTAGCATATTCTAGTACATTCCAACATATTATGGTACATTCTACCATATTCTGGTATATTCTGCCATAGTATGTTATATTCAGGGATATTCTGCTAAAATGAGCTAAAATCTAGCATATTCTGGTATATTTTGCCATAATCGGTTATATTCTGGGATATTCTGCTAAATTGAGCTATAATCTAGCATATTCTGGTATATTCTGCCATAGTATGTTATATTCTGGCATATTCTGCTAAATTGAGCTAAAATCTAACATATTCTGGTATATTCTGCAATAATCTGTTATATACTGGGATATTCTGCTAAATTGAACTATAATCTAGCATATTCTGGTATATTCTGATACATTCTGCTAAAGTGGGCTATAATCTAGCATATTCTTGCAAATTCTGATATATTATGCCATAATCTGTTATATACTGGGATATTCTGCTAAATTGAACTATAATCTAGCATATTCTGGTATATTCTGCCAGAATCTGTTATATTCTGGGATATTCTGCTAAATTGAGCTATAATCTAGAATATTCTAGTATATTCAGTGATATGCTGGATTATTCTGGTATATTCTGCTATATCCTGCTATATTCTGCAATATTCTGGTATATTCTGGTATACTGTGCTATCTTCATGAATATTGAACTATATTATTGCATATAAAGGTATATTCTGGCATATTCTGGTATATTCTGGGATATTCTGCTAAAATGGGCTATAATCTAGCATATTCTAGTGTATTCTGTGATATGCCGGATTATTCTGGTATAATCTGCTATATACTGCTATATTCTGCCGTAATCTGTTATATTCTGGGATATTCTGCAAAATTGAGCAATAATCTAGCATATTCTAGTACATTCCAACATATTATGGTATATTCTACCATATTCTGGTATATTCTGCCATAGTATGTTATATTCTGGGATATTCTGCTAAATTGAGCTAAAATCTAGCATATTCTAGTATATTCTGTGATATGCCGGATTATTCTGGTATATTCTGCTTTATACTGCTATATTCTGCAATACTCTGGTATATTCTGGTATACTCTGCTGTAATCATGAATATTGAATTATATTATAACATATAATGGTATATTCTGCCATATTCTGGTATATTCTGGGATATTCAGCTAAATTGGGCTATAATCTAGTATATTCTAGTATATTCAGTGATGTGCTGGATTATTCTGGTATATTCTGCTATATACTGCTATATTCTGCAATATTCTGGTATATTCTGGTATACTCTGCTATCTTCATGAATATTGAACTATATTATAGCATATGAAGGTATATTCTGCCATATTCTGGTATATTCTGGGATATTCTGCTAAATTGAGCAATAATCTAGCATATTCTAGTATATTCCAGCATATTCTGGAATATTCTACCATATTCTGATACATTCTGCTAAAGTGGGCTATAATCTAGCATATTCTAGTATATTCTGTGATATGCCGGATTATTCTGGTATATTCTGCTATATACTGCTATATTCTGCCAGAATCTGTTATATTCTGGGATTTTCTGCTAAATTGAGCTATAATCTAGCATATTCTAGTATATTCAGTGATATGCTGGATTATTCTGGTATATTCTGCTATATCCTGCTATATTCTGCAATATTCTGGTATATTCTGGTATACTGTGCTATCTTCATGAATATTGAACTATATTATAGCATATAAAGGTATATTCTGCCATATTCTGGTATATTCTGGGATATTCTGCTAAAATGGGCTATAATCTAGCATATTCTAGTATATTCTGTGATATGCCGGATTATTCTGGTATAATCTGCTATATACTGCTATATTCTGCCGTAATCTGTTATATTCTGGGATATTCTGCAAAATTGAGCAATAATCTAGCATATTCTAGTACATTCCAACATATTATGGTATATTCTACCATATTCTGGTATATTCTGCCATAGTATGTTATATTCTGGGATATTCTGCTAAATTGAGCTAAAATCTAGCATATTCTGGTATCTTTTGCCATAATCTGTTATATTCTGGGATATTCTGCTAAACTGAGCTATAATCTAGCATATTCTAGTATATTCTGTGATATGCCGGATTATTCTGGTATATTCTGCTTTATACTGCTATATTCTGCAATACTCTGGTATATTCTAGGATATTCTGCAAAATTGAGCTATAATCTAGCATATTCTGGTATATTCTGCCATAGTATGTTATATTCTGGGATATTCTGCAAAATTGAGCAATAATCTAGCATATTCTAGTATATTCCAACATATTCTGTTATATTCTACCATATTCTGGTATATTCTGTTAAATTGGGCTAAAATCTAACATATTCTGGTATATTCTGCAATAATCTGTTATATACTGGGATATTCTGCTAAATTGAACTATAATCCAGCATATTCTGGTATATTCTGATACATTCTGCTAAAGTGGGCTATAATCTAGCATATTCTTGCAAATTCTGATATATTATGCCATAATCTGTTATATACTGGGATATTCTGCTAAATTGAACTATAATCTAGCATATTCTGGTATATTCTGCCAGAATCTGTTATATTCTGGGATATTCTGCTAAATTGAGCTATAATCTAGAATATTCTAGTATATTCAGTGATATGATGGATTATTCTGGTATATTCTGCTATATCCTGCTATATTCTGCAATATTCTGGTATATTCTGGTATACTGTGCTATCTTCATGAATATTGAACTATATTATAGCATATAAAGGTATATTCTGGCATATTCTGGTATATTCTGGGATATTCTGCTAAAATGGGCTATAATCTAGCATATTCTAGTGTATTCTGTGATATGCCGGATTATTCTGGTATAATCTGCTATATACTGCTATATTCTGCCGTAATCTGTTATATTCTGGGATATTCTGCAAAATTGAGCAATAATCTAGCATATTCTAGTACATTCCAACATATTATGGTATATTCTACCATATTCTACCATATTCTGCCATGGTATGTTATATTCTGGGATATTCTGCTAAATTGAGCTAAAATCTAGCATATTCTGGTATATTTTGCCATAATCTGTTATATTCTGGGATATTCTGCTAAATTGAGCTATAATCTAGCATATTCTAGTATATTCTGTGATATGCCGGATTATTCTGGTATATTCTGCTTTATACTGCTATATTCTGCAATACTCTGGTATATTCTGGTATACTCTGCTGTAATCATGAATATTGAATTATATTATAACATATAATGGTATATTCTGCCATATTCTGGTATATTCTGGGATATTCAGCTAAATTGGGCTATAATCTAGCATATTCTAGTATATTCAGTGATGTGCTGGATTATTCTGGTATATTCTGCTATATACTGCTATATTCTGCAATATTCTGGTATATTCTGGTATACTCTGCTATCTTCATGAATATTGAACTATATTATAGCATATAAAGGTATATTCTGCCATGTTCTGGTATATTCTGGGATATTCTGCTAAATTGAGCAATAATCTAGCATATTCTAGTATATTCCAGCATATTCTGGAATATTCTACCATATTCTGATACATTCTGCTAAAGTGGGCTATAATCTAGCATATTCTAGTATATTCTGTGATATGCCGGATTATTCTGGTATATTCTGCTATATACTGCTATATTCTGCCAGAATCTGTTATATTCTGGGATATTCTGCTAAATTGAGCTATAATCTAGCATATTCTAGTATATTCAGTGATATGCTGGATTATTCTGGTATATTCTGCAATATTCTGGTATATTCTGGTATACTGTGCTATCTTCATGAATATTGAACTATATTATAGCATATAAAGGTATATTCTGCCATATTCTGGTATATTCTGGGATATTCTGCTAAAATGGGCTATAATCTAGCATATTCTAGTGTATTCTGTGATATGCCGGATTATTCTGGTATAATCTGCTATATACTGCTATATTCTGGGATATTCTGCAAAATTGAGCAATAATCTAGCATATTCTAGTACATTCCAACATATTATGGTATATTCTACCATATTCTGGTATATTCTGCCATAGTATGTTATATTCTGGGATATTCTGCTAAATTGAGCTAAAATCTAGCATATTCTGGTATCTTTTGCCATAATCTGTTATATTCTGGGATATTCTGCTAAACTGAGCTATAATCTAGCATATTCTAGTATATTCTGTGATATGCCGGATTGTTCTGGTATATTCTGCTTTATACTGCTATATTCTGCAATACTCTGGTATATTCTAGGATATTCTGCAAAATTGAGCTATAATCTAGCATATTCTGGTATATTCTGCCATAGTATGTTATATTCTGGGATATTCTGCTAAATTGAGCTAAAATCTAACATATTCTGGTATATTATGCCATAATCTGTTATATTCTGGGATATTCTGCAAAATTGAGCAATAATCTAGCATATTCTAGTTCATTCCAACATATTATGGTATATTCTATCATATTCTGGTATATTCTGCCATAGAATGTTATATTCTGGGATATTCTGCTAAATTGAGCTAAAATCTTGCATATTCTGGTATATTTTGCCATAATCTGTTATATTCTGGGATATTCTGCTAATTTGAGCTATAATCTAGCATATTCTGGTATATTCTGTGACATGCCGGATTATTCTGGTATATTCTGCTATATACTGCTATATTCTGTAATATTCTGGTATATTCTGGTATACTCTGCTATATTCATGAATATTGAACTATATTATAGCATATAAAGGTATATTCTGCCATATTCTGGTATATTCTGGGATATTCTGCTAAAATGGGCTATAATCTAGCATATTCTAGTATATTCAGTGATATGCTGCATTATTCTGGTATATTCTGCTATATACTGCTAAATACTGCAATATTCTGCAATATTCTGGTATATTCTGTGATATTCTGCTAAATTGAGCAATAATCTAGCATATTCTAGTATATTCCAGCATATTCTGGAATATTCTACCATATTCTCATACATTCTGCTAAAGTGGGCTATAATCCAGCATATTCTTGCAAATTCTGATATATTCTGTGTTCCGTCACGTAGGAACCAAAAAACGTAGATTTCTTAAGGTTAATATTTATGGTTCGTTCGTGCCTAAAGACCGTCATGGAGAATCAGGCAAAACAAGAGACATTCGGCGACCAGTCGGGGCATCTGCTCAATGTTTGGTTTTTTATGCATCTTTAGGGGCAACGTGCCATAAATCGCGTCCCTTGGAAGGATCACTCGCGACCGTTAACCGTACCGTGTCAAATTACTAAGACGCGTCGTCGACCGAGTCACGTATCGCCCCACTCCTCCTTCCCGAAAGCCTCCTTCAGAGCTACGGGAAGGAGGTCCTAACAGTCAAAAGTGTACTGATTGGAAATGCAACTTTCTGCAGGAACCAATCAGTGCATCTTCTTTCTTCATAGAGAAGCCCAACTAGCATCGCGTTAGGACTGGAAGTCGAGCTCATACAGTTCAGTTTTACTCTCGAACGCCGCGACACTCTCCAGTCCTCGGGTAAACAAGTACAACGCACAGCCGTTGTCTTGTCAGTCATTCATGTTACCTTCAAACTCGACTTACGACAATTAATTGTCCAGCGATCAGGACACGCGTCAACCGGGATCGCATCTTACATTAGATCCGCGATCGTCAGTTTTATTGTATCGATTCAATCCGGATTAGGATTATTCACATCTGCGCGCGTATAAGCAGGACCTGCTAGATCAGCCTTACTGATGAGTCCACTAGCAGGTCCGGGACGAAACGCTTCTCTTAACGCAATCTATTGTCACGCGAATCAATTATTGTCTCCGGCGTCTTTCACACATCTAATTTCTTGAACTACTGGCCCAAGATTAATTTGGCGGGTCAGATCCGAAAAGGTTGCGAACCCACAATTCGCGACTTAACATAATGGTCCTTCGAGCCGGATCCAGTGATCTAGGGAGTGCAGTTCGTGCATAAGACAATCGTGTACAAGACAATTGTGTACAAAACAATCGTGTCCAAGGATATTTATACAGTGGCCTGCAGCATCCAGCAGTCCACCCAACAACGTTAAGGGAAGCAACTAGCCTTAGCCGCGCTAAGATCCATCATCGCCGTGAAGGCATTCGAAGCAGCAGTCAAACGCAGGACTCATTCGAAGGCAACAGCCAATCAAAATCATTCACATTCGAACCACATCAGTACAAGGTAGACACGTTATTGAATTTACCAATCAGGACCGTCGAATTGACAATTTATCACAGTCTTATTCATTACGAGAAACACAATAGCTAACGCGAACGAAACGAATACGCATTCGCACATTTATACACTAATTACGTGTTTCAAGTGGCAAATAACGATCGTCGCGAATAACCGCTAAGAGTTCATAATTCTACGACGCGACAAAACGAATCAAACGTCGCGAACGCATCGAACGTTGGAGGAAAGAATTCGAATTCGAACGATTTCGATTCGTACCAATCCTCAACGACAGTCAAACCCGAATTCGAACGTTACGAAGAATTCGACAAGAACGAACGATACCATACGCGAAAACCGCGACCGTTTCATACAACGACGTAATCGCGGACACGGCTCAATTGTTGCAACATTAGGTTGAACTTTCAAAGAACAAATGCGAGAATCACGAACGACTCGCTCACGCTGTCCACGTACACCCACAACATCATAAAGTCTATTGCTAGAAAGACGCATTCTATGCTTACGACATACACACACTAGACTTTCGACGTCCAATATCACAAGCATGTATTTACGAGTGTCAGTTTTCCGAAAGGCCGAATACGCGATCGAGGATAGACTACGACAACCATCGCGCTCTTGTCTCACGTCACAACGCGCTATCAGTAAATGCATCCGCCATGCCGGATACTTCATTGGATTCGATGAACAATCCAACTCACTACACGCGATCGCATATCCGATCATTACGATTCCTCAGCCGATCATCGAGATACACCGCGAATGATTTTCTCACGAGCATCACGATCAATCAATTAATCCAGAAACGCGACGCACGAACCTAGAGACCGACCGCGAGCCGTCGTCGGTCACGAGCACCAAGACGTTTTTACAAAATCACAATATTCTCGAAACGAATTCATCGTTATCACCTTCGCAAGGGTACGCAAACACGGGAACAACCGTTAACAAACACGCGTATGTCTAACGCTTCGGATTTCTTGAATATCGTCGCAACGCATCACTCGGCGCAAATCGTCTACAACGGTGACGAACGCGAAATATCCGAAACACGCGCTCGTACAAACCGAATAATACTATCGAAACGGAAGTCATCGTCACTACTATCGTACAGACTCGCAAACGTAAACTAAAACCGATTAATTCGCGATGATCAAATCGCGACCAACCCTGACATTCTTCTAGTACAGCAAAGTAGAACGTTACCGAATATTCAAATCAACCGGTTTCCATCATTCGAACGGAAAGTCAAACACGAGTTACAATCGAAGCAACGGTACCGATCTAACAACAGTATGTCTCACGCCGCAGCACATAAAACAGTTAGAAACTATCCAATCGCCGGGTTTCTACCTACAGCATCACGTCATCATAAACTGTCACCCTTCCGACAAGTGTCTTATTGATTCCGATAGCTCCGCGAAATCACAGACCGAATACTATAAACACTCAGGAGAATCCGACTCAGTTCAGCTCAAACTTTCGCGGATTAAACATCAATTTAATCCCCAAGTAGTCAATCTGCTACGTTGGATCAGTCCAGTTCTTATTTCAGTGCCACGCTTCTTGATTCGATCCAAGGTCAAGCAAAGCACATTACGACTTCCTGTGCACATCCAGGACGAGTCAGCACAGATCGTGAATCCGTGCGCCCCAAAGGAAACATCCTTTTTCTCAGGCATAACAAGCACTCGGAACGAGTTCGTTCAGTTTAAGCTTTCGAACACGCGACATTGAACATCGCTTCGCAGCACTCGATCTAGCGGCTCGTTCAGTGTTTCGGTTAAATGCCACCCCGCTTATAGCACCACATGCAAGCGGAGCAAATCACGACTTCTTGAGCTGCAGTCAAGACAAGTCAATACGGATCGTCATCACAGATCCACACGCATCAAGGCATCGCTCAACAAGCCTCTCTAATCATTACATTACACGGACACCCAAAATTCCTGATCAACTCTACTGTTCTGAGTTGGTCAAACATACAATCCTCGACGTGAAACCTTTCGTCGCGAACCACATAGCCGACTTACAACGGAAACTGACATTCAATCAAATCAAAATTCATTACTATTTCTGGCATCCACATTCAATCTCGGCGATACATTCAATCGGCAGACAATTCGCGTCAAATCTACGCGTCAAGTCTGCGCGTCAAATCGCATCAAATCTACGCGTCAAATCTACGCGTCAAATCTACGCGTCAATCGCGTCAAATCGCGTCAGGTCGCGTCAAGTCGCGTCAATCGCGTCAAATCGCGTCAGGTCGCGGCAAGTCGCGTCAAATCTACGCGTCAAGTCTGCGCGTCAAATC